>CM076570.1:618712345-618859413 GCA_034641835.2 Pinus albicaulis | reverse complement strand
TAGTGTAGAAAATAAATAAATAAGGACATAAATAAATACATTTTTATTATGCAAAAATAATTGTTTTTGTTGCAACACGTTGTGGAAATCAACATCGGTGATAAATATTTTAATTTATTTGTGTATTTAGATGTATTATATTGAAAATAACAGTTCTAAAAACACTCATAGTCATTTTTATCACCAATATGGAAAAATTTCTTGAATATCATATTTCTTTAGCTTGCGGGCTTGATGAAATTTCTGAAAATAGAGTCGGGACAGTCATGTTTTGAGGGATCAAAAGTGAATATTTTAAAAACCTGCTCTTATCCTAAGTATCCCTTGATGCCTAATTTCTAGCCCAATTTGAATCACTCCATTTGGATTTGAAACAAAAAAATTTATAACCAAAACATTGACAAGGCGTCTAGTAGGCAGCTCAGGAATAGAGTTGGGAAAACGAGTTTTTGGAGGCCTAAATGACTATATTTTTAAAACATTTTTCTATCCTAAGTAGCCTTGATATCTACTTTCCAACCCAATTTTAATCACTCCATTTGGATTTGAAACGAAAAAGTTATAACCAAAATATTGACAGGGCATCTAGTAGGTAGCTCAGGAACAAAGTTGAGACAACACATTTTTGGAGGCATAAATGACTATATTTTTTAAAAAAAATTCTATGATATATTCCTCTATGAATATTGTTTACAAGGAAATTTGAATCACTCTGTTTCAATATCGTATGAGAAAGATATGACCCAAATACTGATTATCTATCCTAAAATAGCACTCTTAAAACTCTGTTTTTCCAGCTGTTCATTAAATTGTTTGACCCATCAATTATTTTTTTCTTCAAAACCTGTTTATATTGGAGATAAATAAATGAATATACTTTTATTTCCAACTTTAATAAGCTTAATCTGTCATCAAACGAAAAATTTATGCTTAAGATATCCATTGTTGGTCTAAGATGGGTAATTGAAAATGACTCTGTTATGCAGGTTGTTATAAGTAAAATTGACATTTCATATCATTGAATTTTAAAAAAATCTATTTCTATTGGTAATATATCTTTAAATTATCTCTCATTTGGCTTTTGAATCACTCAAATTGGACAAAAAACAAAGAAGTTATGATTAAAACACTACAGGTTAGCATGATTGGCCACTGCTCTCCCGCAGGTAATAAATTAATTTTGTCCGTGGATTTGTTTTACAGAGTAACTACTTGTTAGTTTTTTTTCATAGTTCTTGGATTAGGGGAGCCCGATAACCTCTATTTCTCCATGATTTAATGCTTTATTGCAAGTAGACTCTCTTTTTTTTTAGGTCTTAGGAGAATAAAGAAGGTCAATTTATGGACGAGCGATTCTTGAAAGAAATTTTAATGAAACAAGGGAATTTCATCCAATTCATTACCTAACGGATTCATAACAGAAAAAATGAAGAATTGATTCCCATTCGAAGATTCATGTCACTGCTGCCAAATTTTTTTTCCAAGAGATCATTTATTTTTCCATTGATAGATTGATATTCCCTTAGGAAATAACATCATAGCTGTTGTAACTTAATTTATTTATTTATATCCTATTTTTAAATAAAGTGTTGTTTCTTTTCTGATTTCTCTTATGATTTTGTGTTTCAGGTGTTTCTTCCTTCAAATTGTAGTTTCCGCTCCATTGGCGATTGAACAATGAGGACCCCACCATGCAAGTTTCAGTTGCAGAAGGCAATTATTCGGCAGCACAATTCTGTAAAAATTTACTTTTTCTTTAGATCTGTACATACAATCATTTTTTCTCTATTTTTTCTATTATTCTTCTTTCTGTATCATCACTCTTATGTTGTTTAGAGCAAGAGGGATGATTGTTTTTTTCTCTCTCTCTTTGTTTTCTCTTGTTGTTCCATATAGGGAACAACATTTTTTCATGTGTATTTTCTCTTGTTGTTCCTTACAGGGAACAGTTGTTGTTCCCTACAGGGAACAATTGTCATTCCCTACAGTGAACAATTGTTTTTCCCTACAGCGAACAATTTTTTTTCCCTGTGCATTTTTCTTGGTTGTTCCTTACAGGGAATAGTTGTTGTTCCCTACAGGGAACAACAATTTCTGCGTGCATTTTTCTTTTTTTTTCCCTACAAGGAACAGCTACTGTTCCTTATAGGGAATAACAATTTTTGTGTGTATTTCGCTTTGTTTTTCCCTACAGGGAACAACTGTTGTTCCTTACAGGGAGCAACAATTTTCGTGTAAATTTTGTTTTGATGTTCCCTGTAGGGAACAACTGTTGTTCCCTCTAAGGAACAGCAATTTTGGTGTTTTCTTTTTCTTTTTGTTCCCTACAGGGAACAACAATTTTTGTGTGTAGCTTGCTTTGTTGTTCCTTACATGGAAAGACTGTTGTTCCCTATAAGGAACAACAATTTTTGCGTGCATTTTCTCTTGTTGTTCCATATAAGGAACAACACATTTTTTTTTAATGTATTTTTTTGTTGTTCCCTTTAAGGAATAACATTTTTTGTGTGGTTTTTTTTTCTTTTGCTATTCCTTTCAAAGAACAACACTTTGTGAATATTTTTGAGAACATCCTCTTTCTCTTCCTTGCATAATCATCTCTAGACCACCCCAGTTTCACTCTATATGATCTTCTTATGAAATGAAAGGTACAATACGTATTTAAGGACAAAAAATATGGAGGTCTAGTGGAACAGGAAAATACCATGAATACTATCATCTTTAACAAGATTGCTTTGTGACGATCCAAAGAAGAAAAAGACATCGTTATCTATCTCACTTTACTGTCCTCATTTCCACTATAAATCAAACTGATTGATTATCTGTACCATGTTGGTTCCCCCTTACCTATATAACTCTCTCTATGTATTATCAATAAGATTATGGTTATATTTTTTATATTGATATGTCAAACTTCTTCCACCATCCCTACTCTTAAGGAGTGATGAGCCACCCTCTATGTATAAAATGGGGACTAAAAAATAAATATATATATATATATATATATATATATATATATATATATATATATTCACTAACAATTTTATGATTTTTTTCCACAGATGGAGGATAGGGGGTCTCATCATGAGCCAGCCTACCATGATCATAAGGAAGGAGTGCAGTGGCATTCCCACTATGGCCACCACACCAGGGATATGATCCAATGGATGCATAAACAAATAAAGTCCTTGGAAACATGAGGTCTCATCATGAGCCGGCCTGACCACTTTCGCTACTTCCCAGTGAATGGTAATGTGTTCACCTGGTCACCAAGCCATCACATTGGTCTCTACTATGGACATCATAAGACACTTCCCCAATTATACATAAAGGACCATGGTTCCCAAGGGTTAAAAAGCAACTCTATCGAGGCTATGGACACCTGTAGGCAACAGAAGCTCTGCTGATGGTATTGAAGCTTTATTTTACATCAATAACCATTATAATACCCTCTTCTTATAAGCTTTTCTATGGAGAGATTATGGTTTTAATGTACCTTGAACCTTTATGCATGAATATTTTTTTAATAAATCACAACAGTTTAAGTGGAATAATGGCACTAAAGTATTATTTCTTGCACATGATGTCCCTTTTTCTTTATCATATCACATCACGACAACCTATCACTTATTCATAATTCTCGGTACAAGCCTTGATTTCACCACTCCAATATCCTTTATAATCCTTTCATTAATAACCATACCTCTTGTCATCCTATCATTGATATGTGTACTCTACTTCATTTACTGTCGTACTGATCATTCCCTTGCCTTTCCACCAGCACAACACCTTTCATATGTTTCATGGTCATGGAATCCCTTTTCCAATTGGAGGGGCGAATGTATGCATTATGGGATAACATGCGATATAATTACTGAACTCTACCATAACTTGATGATTTGACAAAATATTAAAACTGCATTTATACAAAATATTTTCTGATTAAAATTTTTTGCATGCATCTTATCTGTTGCTATTCAAAACTCAAACTGTGGATTCAAGAAATTTGCATGCAAAATAGTGACTTGTTACAGGAGAACAACAAGTATGGGGGGAATTCTATTCATAGCAAGGCCACACTATTGCCCCTGGCAGCAGAGGCTCGCACAACTCGCGAACGTGCACAATTGTTCAGACATGATGTGCTTGTATGGCTTCCACATTTTGCATCACTTTCAGTATCCGCTCAGCCTACATCAGCTTCAACAAATGCCAGTCCACATATGTCATTCCACATTTTTTTCGGAGGTAAAACTTGAGATAAAATAGCATACTTTTCTGATTTATTACGAATTAAGGAGAATTTCATGTAAAATCCATTGAGCATTATTTATCATCATTCATTCCACATCTTTACCACTTCCCATTCTTCAAAGACAAAATCTTTCAGTTTGGGATAGTGTTCCTTTCATTTATTTATTTATTATGACCATCTTATTCATTCTCAACACCTCCCTTCTTCCATGTTGTTTTACACCAAGCATAGATTTCAACAGATTGTAGCAACCACCTCTATTCGTTTTCTAGAATTGCATGAGGGCATGCTAATTCTTAAGTTTGGGGGAGGCATTGCTACACATGATGGATGTTTTCTACTTTCTTTCTCATTTAAGGCATACAATTTCATTTTTATACAGTGCAGAAATTGATTTGCATATATCTTTAAAACTATGAACTGAATTCTTGTGATTTCTGGATAACAAAGAGGTATCATTAAAATACACAAACCCAGATAATTTCACGCTAAATTAGTTCATAAAATTTTGAAAATCATGCACTATCACCTACAACCATTTTGTTTATATCTCATGATCCGTGCATCAAAACGATCTGATTTTTGGATCATAGAAGCATTAATATAGTAGAAATCTAGTTTTTGAGAAAATGGTTAATGAAGTTTGTTGTTACTTATATCATATTTTGTTGCAACTTCATATACATATAGTTGAACGTCAAATGTAAAAATTGTTACGCCTTCATCAAGATTGCTAAAATTGAATATTAATTATCTGAGGAAGAATTCATTTGTTCCATCCATTTCATGAGTTGGGATGAACAATTTTTGTATTATTGCTTGGTTAATAAAGAGGCTTTGGGTTGCATGAGGACATGCAATATATTCAGTTTGGGGGTATGTTGGGCCGCTAGTTTTTCATTATTATTATCACTTTTTAACACCTATTTCATCCATTTATACCATTCTTTATCACGTCATTTATCATGGTTTATCATATAATTCCATTTTATAATTATTTATGCTCTTATGGATAAATATTATTTCTTCTCCTTTATTTTTAATAAATTGAAGATTATTATGCATGATTTTACCAATTATGGTTTATTAATAAATTTGTTGTAACATCACTCACCATTTTAGCCTCCAAGATATTTTCCAGATTGCAGATTTGATTTCCAGCTCATCATTAAATATTCCAACTTAGAAATTCGCTAGAATAAGAAGTGACAGTTTTTCATTTGACGGTTTGGGAAAATGGAGAACAATCTGGAAAATTAGAAACATGGGTTTTGTCCAGAACAGACTGAATTATCTTTATTAAAGAGCATTTTTCCCAAATTTGGTTAGTATTAAGAGAAACAGAAGGTTCTCTGAAGATGATTTTCTTAGATTCACTATTGCAGCCGTTTTCCAAATTAACTCAGTTGCAATACCAAATTCAACCTATTCTTGCTGAATGATTGATGGAAAGATATTTCAGATATGATCTTGCTGATCAATTTGTTGTGAACAATCCAATTTTGTTATGGGAATCATTTTGTAATCATCTCTGTTGTAACTTCTCTCTTCTCTTTGTGTATTTAAATGAAAAACAAAGATCAAAGAAGGGGATGATTTATATGATTAAAGTGGGATTATTAGAGGATTATTAGATTGGAGATGATAGGAGGACATAGCAGAAAGTGGAGATCGTAAATCAGACCGTATCATGTATTGTGTCGTGTATCTTTCATTTACGCATCATTTGTAATGAACAGAACGTAGTTCTGAAAGACAGATTCGTATTGTGATTTCTGCGATGATTAATACATAGTTTACGTTGTTGTTCATTCGATTGTTCTGGAGTAACTAAGCAGTATTCACTGGTGGCTAAGGGCCCGGTCTTTGGTGAATTTCGATGCTATTCTTTGTGATATACCTTTCCATTTACTATAAGTATATTATTCTTTTCTGCTTTACAATGAATTGCTTTTGATGATTTAGATTTCTGCATTTATTCCTCTGTGTGCGCATTTCCAATTTATTAGTTGTTTGTTAAAAGAATTGGTTTTGATTATTTAAAGTATAGACTGTTATTTATATTACTTTCCTTCTGTCCAATTGTTTAGATCCATCTAAAAGAGCTCTGTTAATGCTTCAGTGCTCTCGGTTGATTTAATTATTTGAATTAGAGAATGAATCACAGTTTTGGATTATAATGCATAGATGAATTACTTTATTTAAAGCTTCAGATTTATGATTGCATCTATATTCAACGATTGGTTTTACCATTACTCTCTAGGTTTATATCTTGCACATATTATGTACACTCTTGAAACAAAAAGACTTACCCAGGTTGATAATTAATGTGAGCAAATTAGGAGTTTTAAAGACACCTTTTAGCACCCAACACTCTTGAACATATCGGCGACACTGTGATGAGTTGGTAGCATTGACCCAAAACCGAAGTGAAGGTATGATGAACCATAGGTGTGAATGAGCCGTCAAGATGATTACCCAACCCAAATAGTCACGGACATGGAGTGAAAGAAGTGTCATGTTCAAAAGCGAATTGCTACCAAAAAGAAACTTTACTTACTTTTCCCAAATTTTCCCTGGTCATTTGTCGACCAGTACCTCTTTATTTTTTAACAAGCTTGAGGAGGATAACATTTGCTTGATCTATAATTCAACCCTTTGAGCGAATAAGGTATCGCTATTTAATAATTTAACGAGTCTAGTGATGAATGAAACTCGATTCTTGCCATGATTGAAAATATTGTTGGTATTTTATGTTTTAACAAGCTTAACGACAATGATAACCCTATCCTTTTTCATATTTAGAGAGTTTGAAAAAAAGGAAGAAAGAGAACTCCAAAAGTACCTTTTCGTAAATTTGTCACTCAGATCCGAAAAAGTGTAAAATAATATCTGAGAGAACCTCTTTAGTCATGTTTAACCAAGGTATTCCTTTTTCATAAATAATCCATCTCAGTCCAGAAAAGGGTGAAACTTATACTGAGTAGATATCAATTCATTTACTTTAACGAGCTCGAAATGACAAGTGCTCGGCAATCTTTTCATATTATCAGAGTTAGAAAAGAGCTAAAAGAAGACTCCATGGGTTCCTTTTTCGCTGTTATCGAAGCTCGAAAAAGAGATAAAACCGCGCTTCAAATCCTTTTTTCGTTTTTAACAAAGCTTAAAAAATAAGGAGAAAAAGTATGCATTGTGGTCAAGTCATTCTTTGAATAAATTTGCACAACTAATCTGTTCATCAGTTGTATTTCTTGTTCAGAACAACATCAAATGGAATAAAAATACCTGTTTCATGATAAAAGCATAATAAAACTATAGTCATATCAATAAATTTAACTTGAAAACAATTAAATGACTAATAAAAGTAGTTTTACTATTCATTTTTACCATTCCATAGTTACCATTTGTATTTTGGAGCTCTGAACCTGATTTTTCCCCTGAACTTCAGTCGTTGATTACGGTCATTTTTGTCGATGGATTTCGTCGCCGTTTGATCTAAGTTAGTGCCATGAACCTCCTCTTTCCTTCAGTATTCATTTCATTCCCATTCTTTGCAAATTTTTAGGGTTTTGAGGCCCCTAGGGTAAATTCTGCCCAAAATGAGGGCAACGCACCCCTGAATGTCGAAACTTGCATTGCATAATAGGTACAATGAAGGGTACCTGCATGTGCAACACATTTTCTCAGCCCAGGGAGTGCGTTGGGCGTAGTTGAAGTTTTTGGTTTTCATGCTGTGTCCAAAATTTTCCTAGTTTTTTGCAATGAATGGTATCTAATGGATCTGATGGTTGATTTTCCGGTTTCCATCGGATTATAATGACGATTACATGGAGAGAAAGAGAACATGAAGAACAAGATATGATTGCCTTGAATGATCCGGTAACTGTAAGAGCCTTAAGAGTTTGTGGACTAATTAAGTACTTCAAATTATCGGGAATGAGGCAACAAATAGAACTCTTAGAGTTCTTAGTTTGAACATGGGATTCGGTGATAGAGGCATTTCACATAAAAAATCAAGTGTTGTCCATAACAGTTGAGGATGTGTATTTTCTCACAGGTTTTTCGAGGAGAGGTTTGCCCATTTCTCTCACAGGGTCTACCGTTGGAGGAGAGACAGTGAGGGATTATGTTATGCACTATTGCTATCCAAGGTCAGAACCTAGCAAAGATGGGAAAATAAACATCTGGGATGTTAAGGATTTTCCTTTGGGAACCATCCTTTTCACGATCACTAAAATTGTTGGCACTGTTACACTACATGTAGCAAAGTGATCATATATGTAGTTTGCGCTAGAGTGCTTAGAGCCAACAGTCTTCAACTAATTTGAAGTTGTTCTATCTCAGATAAAGGAACAACTGAATAAAGCAAAGGGAGGAAGAAAGAAAATTTTCAGTTATGGTTCAATCCTTATCTCCTTCGCTTTGGAATGGATTCCACTTATGCAGCCACAACATGTAACGTTGGATATATCTAGTCCTAGAGATCCTCAAATGCAGAGATGGGTAGAACTCATGGGTCGGCATGCAGGCCAATCGACTGTTGTGTTCTTGACTGCATTCTTCGCCTGGTTCCGGAAACAGATTGTCGCCATCGATGAGTATGCATACGCAGGCGTCGACTTCCGAGGAGATCCAGACCTAGTATTACCAGAAGGCGCTCAGTGGGGTTTAATGGGTAAGTATGATTCGACCATGTTTTTTTATTTTTATAAGGTTTATACAATGTTTTTGTGTTTTTATTTCTTTCCAAGACTAAACTAAATGTTTGATGTAATGCAGATATTGGTCACATTCAACCAGTAGAGGAACCAGAGTGCAAAACAGATGCCCTAGCAGAGATGGCTATCGGGAGAGCAGTCCTTCAGGACGTTGATATGGCTGAGACTCTGGCTAAGCTTCAATAGCACATACAGGGTTTGACCTTTGGGATTCCAGATTTCCAGATCGAAGAGCTTCCCATGTGACTGCAGTGACACACTATCGGGGTTCCTAACCATTGGATGCAGTTGCTCCATAGGATTGCTAGATCTATAGCATGTTACCATGAGCACCACTATTTTACTTGTGATTTTTTTCATAAATTTTGAGGTCAGATGACCTATGTGTCTTGGGCACAAATTTTGTAAAAAACCTATAACTATCTATCTATATGTTTCAGAGTTTTTCCTATGTTTAATGTGCAATCCTATTCAATGATGTCAATGTTTTCTTTACCTATGTCGCAAATGTCTATCTAAAACTTGATTAGATAATGAATCAGTTAAAGTGTTCAAATTTCTGGAAATATGTTGATATTGAATGAAATCAAAATGTCTCTCCAAAATTCAAACTCTTAGGAAAAATCTAAGTGTTGGATTTCTAACAGTATAAATACTAGTAAGTTGTAGTACCACAAGTTGTGAGTCTAACCTTATGATTATGCGGTTAATACCAAATGAAATGGCATCAGAGAGAATTTCGATCAATGCGCTATACTCAGTGATATTGTTCATCGATCTACCAATAAAAATCCCTTGAAAACTCACTAACTCATCGTTCGGAGCGAAAATGGCCCATGCTGCAGAGGATAGATTTTGCGTACTACAACTAGCACCGTCAACATATCCAACAAATGGTTCCGAAGATTCATTCATCTGCGATGAAATGTAAAGTGGATTACTAATGTCAAGAAAACTCTAAAAACAAATTAAGATAGTGAATGCAAATCAACAACATATAAACAATATAATACAAAAAATTACTACGCTCATGATTAAGCATAGTAACGTTTAAGATACAACCCATTTCTAGGTTGTGCCAATGGAATCCCATCGTAATCAACTAACTCGTAGGCACCCTTAGCAAGAACTCTTTTGACAATATAGGGGCCATGCCATAATGGCTCAAATTTCCTTGTACCTATTACATCAGCTTCTTGGTCGTAAAGAAGGACCAAGTCGCCCTCTGAGTAGATACGAGGCTAGAATTTTTTGTCGTATGGCGCCTTTATACGTCTCTTATGTGCTTCGTTGGCCAATTGGGCTTCACGACGCGTTTCATCTAGATGGATGAGGTTAAGGAGACGCGCTTCTTCTTCTGAGGTGTCAGGTAACAAGTCTATTGCGAGTTTTAACGATGATATTTCACATTGGATTGGTAAGATAGCTTCCAGACCATACACCAATTTAAAAGGAGTGAATCCGATCGCGTTTCTCACCAAGGTTCGATATGCCCACAAGGCAGAGTACAGGATCAAGTGCCAGTTCCTTTTACGGACTCCTATCATTCGTTGAAGCATTTGTTTAAGAATTTTTTTAATAGCCTCAACTTGTCCATTTGATTGTGGATAATAAGGAGTAGAATTATCATGCGACAATCCTAACTTGGTTGTCAATTCAAACATCATATGGTTGTGAAAATTCTTCCCATGATCCGTAACTATAGCCTGTGGGACCCCAAACCATGCAATGACGTGATTGAAGAAAAAAAATGTAGCTGTTTGTCCTGTGTTATTGAATGTAGGCATCGCTTCGGCCCATTTGGTAAAATAGTCGACTGCAACAATAATATAACCATGCCCCCCAGACAAAGGAGGGTTACAGGTCATGAAATCGATACCCCACTTCGTAAATGGTCCAGCAGAGACAACAGGATGCATTAGCGCTGGCTGTTTGCAGATTTTATGGTCATAAATCTGGTATGCATGACAACTTCTGACTGCGAGGATACAATCTCGAAAAATAGTAGGCAAAAAGTAACCAGTGCGGAGTATCTTCTACGCAGTAGCATAACCAGATAAATGTCTACCACAAGCCCCAGCATGGCAATCATTTAATACTTTTTTGGCCTCCTCATGAGTGAGGCACCTCCTTAAAATGGTATCGACACCACGACGATAAAGTGTATCGCCGACGATCAGATAATCTTTGGCTAGGTATCGAATACGTCGTTGATCAGAGCAAGAGGTATTAGGTCAAAAAGTTTGGGTTTGGAGATAAATGATGAAATCTACATACCAGGGATCAGATGATCCGATCAGAAACAAAGACTCATATGGAATAGATGGTTCCAACGTAGTTGCATTACTATCAGAGGGAAGGTCATAGAGAAGCTCAGCCAAAACTAAAGACTTCTTTGATTTGGATTTGATGAATTCCAAATCAAATTCCTGCAAAATGACAATCCATTTTGAATATTTCTCCCCCATCAATTGATGTGATAAGATGTAAGTCATGGGGTTGCAATCCGAAACTATTGTTGTTTTTTGGAGCAAGATATAATGGCAAAATCTTTGAACAGCTTGAATAGCTGCCAAGGCAAGCTTTTCCATGTACAAGTACTTAACTTCCATATCATTGAGATTACGACTCAAATAATAGATCGAATGTTCAATTCCTTCATCTACTTGGACCAAAACCATAGTGATGGTCGTTACAGCTGCGGCAATATATAGGAAATAATCGTTTTGATAATTTGGAGGATACATTAATGACGCTCAGACAAGATGGTCCTTGACAGCATCAAAAGAAGCTTGTGCAACTTGGTCCCAATGGAAGGGAACCCCCTTTTTCAGTAATCGAGAAAATACTTTAGCCATTTCAGCGTAGTTTGGAATGAACCTTCTCAGGAAGTTAGCCTTTCCTTAAAGTTTTTGTATCTGAAGTAGGTTTGATGGTGCAGGAAAATCAAGAATGGCCTGTACCTTCAGTGGGTCTATTTGAATTCCTTCTTTTGAGACTACGAATCTGAGCAATCAACCAGAACCAACACAAAACACACATTTATGTGGATTGAGGCGTATCTTGTAGTGTCGGCATCGTAAGAAAATGGCTCTCAAATGCATCGGGTGATCAATCCGATTTCGTGAATGCACTGGTAAATCATCTAGATATGGTTGAAAAATGTGCTTGATGTTGTTGAAAGCATAATCCATTGCTCTCTGAAAAGTTTCCCCAATGTTCTTTAAACCAAACGGAAGTTTCCTATATGCGAATGTGCCCCAGGGATAGATGAATGTTGTCTTATGTTGGTCATCTAAGCAGATATTGATTTGATTGTAGCCGAAAAATCCATCCATGAAAGAAAATATTTCACATCCAGCACAATCGTCAATGATCTGGTCGATAAAGGGAGTAGGATAGTTATCTTTTGGACAATCATGATTAACATCCAGATAATTGACGCACACTCTAATGGTTCCTTGTATTTTCATAACAAGAACAATATTGGAAACCCACTCACGTAGCGGAATAGGGTAAATGAAACCAGCACACAAAAGTTTTTCAACTTCTGCTTTGATGGCAGTGGCTTTCTTCGAATGAACAGAACGAAGCCGTTGACGCACCGGTTTGACATCAGGATACATATTAATAGTGTGTTCAACTATACTAGTATCTATGCCTAGAATTTCCTCGTAAGACCAAGCGAATACGTCACGAAATTCACGAAAAAGAGAGCGATATGAATCAAGTTCTGATGGAGAAGAAGATACACCAACATGAATATTTTCTACAACACCAGGTTTAGTCGAAATATCGATAGAAATCATTTCTTCAATATTTGATAAATTTCGCTCAGATTCAATTGCATTAATCGGAAAAGAATTCGAAAAGAAAGTTTGAATGGATGGGTGATATAGTTCACTAAGATTATTTTCTTCATAATCTAGAAGATGGAAATGATGATGATAATCTTCCCATGGTTCTCCTTCTGCCATCATAGCTTCCAAAATATTTTCATTTGTCAAAAATTTTGAGGAAAATGGATCAGATGGAGTACCAAAATCTAATGAACGATCAACCCAAACACTCGGTGACGCTGATTTCGGATTTTCTGCCCAAGCCGAATAGATTGATTGCTATTGTAGCTCAATGGGGCTGAGCGGTAAAACATCATCCAACGTAGAAATATCAGAAACACCCACACTCTCCCTTAAGCCAGATAGAGTGGAAGAGATCATGTAGCAGGTCTCTATGCTTGCAATTTCTATCGACATTGCAGGCGGTGGCAATGCAAAGGTTCCCATAAGAGTGGAATCCTTTAAGAGTCCTACACCAATGTTTTGGATTTCTAGTTGGGGTAAGTGAATATATGGAACGCTTCCAGTTACTTGTGAAGTGGAGGAAAAAAAGGATAATTGATTAATGATTGTAATAGTACCTTTATGAGGAAAGGCAACCATTCTAAAATATGTAGAAACAATAGCAGTCATTGCATATACCCATGGTCTTCCAAGTAAAATATTATAGTCAAGGGGTCCGTCAACAACCTCAACATCAATACTTACTGTTTTGCCCCCTAATTCAACTTGCAAGTTATTGATAATACCACAAGGTTTATATGTTCTTCCATCAAAAGCCTTCAATGTTGTTGATGATTGTGATAATTGCAGCAAGCCAAGTGACTTCCAACACTTTAGAGACATAATTCATGTATATGCTCCCTCATCAATAATAGTGCGATGAACAAGGTGATTGAGAACATTTACTTGGATGGAGAATGCCAATTCTGCTGGTAGTTGCGACACATAACCCGTATGATTGAAGACGACAAGATTAGAATCAGTCAGATCAATTCCACCAATGGCCGACAATAAAGCCTGCTTCTAGGAGGGAAAATTTTGTAATACCTCAAGAGCAGACATAGCTGAAGGGGATTGAGCCAAATCTTCAACCATATTATAATTTTTTGCAGCTCTTGCTCGAGGATTATATGTCGATTTATGAATTACTCCTTTTGGTGGCTTAATCGTCAATTCAGGAATGACAGGAGGTGGTACAGATTCATTAGATGGATTTGTTGTCGAGGTATTAGGTTGATCAGTGGTCGGACTACCATAGTCTTTATTCCACGTCGACACCAAAATATCTTGTGAAGGTTTTGTAGTGGATAACATTAACACTTGGGAACTAGGAGTTGGATCTGTTAGCAACCAAATTTGTGTTTGGATTTGGAAATGGGTCTGTCAACACAGTTGATGCATGAGAAGTCTTGATGATTTTTGAGACTTCAGCACGGTGAGGACAATCCCTAACAAAATGTTCCTTGTTACAAATTATGCATGGATAACGAGGTTTCTGTGGTCTTGACGTTTTATCAGATGATCGTTCCTACGAGTTAAAAGTTTGCTTTTTCTTTGATTTCCCCTTTTTATTACTTCCTGGTTTCTTATCACTTTTTCCTTTGTCAAATGAGACGACATTAATTTCGGAAGTAGGAGCAGGATCAGATGCAGTAGTGTTGTGTGTGTTTGCAATGCCTATCAAGCCGTCTCCGGCATGAGAGTCCTTTATTTGAGGAGGAACATTGAAATTAGATCGCGACGCATTTGGGATTTTCTCATAGAGCGTGCCAGACTGAGTATAAATCAAGTCTAAATACTGGGCATGAGCGATAACTTGATCTTCTGTGATGACACTACCTTTAGCCACATCCTCTGTTATAGATGGTTACAGGGATTTGATGAACCATTCAGCAAGGAGCTGATAAGGAACAAATGTCTTAACCATTCGTCGACAGCGACGCCAGTCATGAATATGATTTGAAATGTGAGTAGCATTACTTTGTTTGAAGTTGGTCAAGAGTTCCGTTCCAGTTTCGTATCTGATCGGTAACTAGAAATGGGCAAAGAGATAGTAGCCAAGGTAGTGAAATTTTCGAAAGAAGCTCTAGGTAATTCAATGTACCATTTAGTTGCCGGACCTATGAGTGTTCACTGGAAAAGACGTAATCTAACAGAATCATCATTTAAGGAATTTGATGAACACCATAAATGATAAGTCATAACATGAGTTTATGGATCTTCTCCAGGGTTTCCATTGAATTTAGGAATTTTGGAGGGTAATTTATGTGGTATCACTGGCCACCAAGGAACATAATTGATAGGATCATTGGTTAACCGGTTTAAATCTGGTAATTCCAAGGTTGCAAAAAAAGGCAACTGTCTATTAAGGTCAGGTTGAGCATAGCCAGGATAAGATGGAATTGCTTGGGCAACAGGTCTTTGAGCACCAACATATGGGATTTGATGCTGGTAACCCAGATAGGGGTTGTTTTGCATGGCAAACGCTTGAGAGTTATGTTGACCAAAACCTGGATATGGTACTTGTTGATATGAAGTTTGAGGAATTTGCGCCTGTGGCTGCCAAGGATTCTGTCCACCAATGTTATAACCCAAATTAGTATAAGTTCAATTCAGTTTATAGGTATAACCAGATTGCGTTTGTGACACCCCATAAAATGGCATACCAGCTTGAGAATAAATAATTCCTGATACAGGTTGTTGTAAATTAACCAAAGGATTATGATATTGAGTTGAAGAAATCGCCTGATAAGGTTGATGTACAAGATTTTGATTCTGTAACAGGGATATAAATGTATTAACAAGTGGTATTGAAGTGGGTATAACAGGTTGAATTGGTTGATACAATTGGACAATCATTTGTGGTTGGATAGGCAGAGTGGGCTGCCATTGACAAACATTCATGTCAACATTAGTTTGACCAAAATGTGACTGAGTACTGTCGTATTGGGTGACCATAGGTTTCCCCCCAGCATGAGGAGGATAATAAAACGGAAAATATTGTTCTCCAAATGTTGGGAGTCCAGTTGATATGGTACTTAAAGGAATTGACCCATAAGGACCGACGTGATATTGCCCTGATGATGGATGTAATGATTCAAGTCATTCAATACTAACTATAGGACTACCAGTTAAAACACCAGATGATGACATTGGTAACGACCATGGTCTTGAAGATTTACCAGAGAAAGTGCCAGACAATGATTTGTAGCATGTTGGGACCGAAGGGCCACTATGCAAATATGACTCTGGTGAGGTTGTGAACATCGACAGAGTAGCAAGGGTAGGAGCTGAAGTAATTGGAATAGCAGACCCAACCGAAGATGTTGGTTCAGGCATGGTTGTATGACCAAATGTATATTCTCCGAAATCAACAGGAGATTGAATGGTAATAGGATCAAAAAACGTAGATGGAAATGATTGAGGAAAATACTGATATAGGTAAAGGTCTCCCCCAAAGTGGGTTTGACTTAAAGGTGTATCAGGTTGTGGGATTTCTTCAATCGCGATTAAACCAGGAGGAGGAACTTCACCGTCAGGCCCAAAATATATTTCAGACGGTTGACTGTGCAATATAGGAGTTTCAATAGCTACAGAACTTTGTGGAATGACCAAGGTAGGAACAAATTCCAGTTGTTTGACTTCAGGATTTAGATGTTCTGGCAAAGAAGAGACAGGATCTGGATCAATTTGTGATTGAACAACGTCATGTCCAGGAGGTATGATCTCAACGATTGAATGGATCGTGACCACGGGTAGCTGTGAAGACTCCGTTTTGACAACAGTAAACGAACCGGGATGTGTGGAAACAATTTGAGCTAACTTTGGTTTAAATGATGATGTTTCGCTAGAGGTACAAATTGTAATTGATTCGACAGATTGTGATCGCCTTCGCCTACCAAAAGTAACTTCCAGCGGTAAAGGTGGTTTTAAAGCTAATCTACATGAACGACGGGGGGTAGGATTGTGTTCTCCATGATTACTGATTTATTTTATCCAAAAACAAATAAACAAAAGAGGGTAATGCTAGGCAAAAGGGTTTACCAAGAAACTGTGAACTGCAGAATACCTCCTGGCGAACCAAGAAGTACGAGCAGGTAATCTCCCCAAATGTTGTGTTCGGTGTATCACGATTTCAGGGTGGCCGACTCGGTTCACTATAGATGGATAGCACCTAAAATTTGTCCTCCCAAATATACTCGAAGGTACGTGGAGGCCCAAGTCCGTATTAGCGTTGTCTGATGCGAAACCACACAGTGAGAGCACCCCTTTATACTTATCGTACTGTAACACCGCCCGATATAGTCGAAAGTATGTGGACGAGCTACGATATACTTACGTACGTGGAGTGAGGTATCACACTCGGAATGTATCGCAGACAAGTTAACGAAAGCTGCTATGTTTTATGACGCCGGAACACATCTCTAGCCTAGACCTTCTAAATGTTATCGTTAATGTTCCAAAGCATTGTTAAGTAAATTGAGATTTATTTTATGTTGATCTTGCTTAACAATTTTCCTTTCAGGTTCACCACGATGATGTATATGAAATTCCTAAAATGCAGCTAAGAATGATAAACAAACTTTCACTAAACTTTTTCAATGAAGAAGCTAGCTACTAAGGGAAGAGAGCGCTAGTTTGTTAGGAAAAGAGAAAATAATTTTTCAAAAAAAAAGTCAATGAACAAAAACAAAATCAATTAATCACAAACTAAATGCAGATTTCATAATGTTCCTTTTGCAAAAAACACACAATCCTACATGCAAATGTAATTTTTTCTTTTCAGTTTCCTTAATGTTATGAATGCAGAAAAGAAACTAGGTGCACTATATCAATAATCGAAATGATTTTTACTTTCGAGAAACAAGAATACAAACAAAAATTTCTCTTTTGAAGGAAAAACAAAGATTTCAACAACAATTTCTCCTATCAAGGAAATGAAGATTTTACGACAATTTCCTATTTCGAAAGAAAACGATTCTTAATCGTAGACTAAAACACCTAGAACTAAGAGAACTAAGAGACTAAATTTTAAGGGAATTTTTTCCCTTTCAGAGCTAATCAAAGTACCTAAAGGGAGACAAAGGTTTCCGCAACACAGGCTTGGAAGGGAGATAGTACTCTGCAAAGCTCTATGCCCTGACTAAGGGTGCGTTGGGCATAGTAAACAAAGAAAAAGATACTTTTTGGCTCAATAACTTTGCAAATTAAGCTCTGAAAAAGTATAATCTTTATGTGAAACAACTACTGGGTGGATTTAGAAAGCAAATCAGAGACAAAAACACCTAGAACTAAGAGAAATTCTTCCCCAGTGGAGTCGCCAGTTTGTTGGACCAGAATTGTAATCTATGGATAAATTACGCTTCCCTAGATAGGTGTTAGTCTAGAACAACGGGTGAAAGACTATAGTACCATTTCTCCTAACTCAAAACAGATACAAAGAGAGGATTGGAGGCTTACTTGTTTCAGTTGCTTCCAAATGGCTCCTTTCTGTTGCTTCCACTACAACTTCAAATTCAAGCGGTTTGTGAGTTGAATGCTTCCTGCAAGAAAGAACACTGAAACATCAAAAGATGCAATAATATAGATATCTATTCAAGCTATTTACCTAAATCATTTAAGCATAAACTACATTCATCAACCAAGATCTTACAATATGGAAAATCAAAGTTAACATAGATGCATGTAGGGAAAAACAAGAAGTACTCTTTATTGATGATAGAAGGAGAGGTTACAACCTAGTGACTGATTTGAGTGACCTTCCAGCATAGTTTCCAAGTCTCATCACAGCATAAATCTCTCCAGCAGTAGCTCTACAAACCAACCTCTCAATTGAAAATTCTCCGGCATTTCTCTACTCAAATTCTTCCTTTTCAAACACTTAGATCTATGTTCAATTTATAGATGAACTGTAGGTTGTTTTGCAATCAATAGCTTTCCAAAAATAGGCAAGACATGTTTCCATTCATGTAGATGTCAAATGGACACTTGGATCTGAAGCTTGACACATGTGAACTCTTCTAGAAGGCACTGGCCAAGTGGAGATTCCGAAACAATGAGAATTTCGCTCCCAATGTGACCAACACACCTTTGAATTTTGGGAAATGCTTTGCAGATTAGCCTTGCATGGGGCTACCTGCATATTCAATGCACTTACGCCCCTTTCCTACGTTGGTGAGCTTTCATATGCTAAATAATAAGCTTCAAACCATGGAAACCTTTGCTTGATGAAAGTCACCGTTTGAATTGTGTTGTTTTCTCGTCTTAAGCATATCTTGTTTGAGATGATAGGGAATGATAGACCCGTGATCATCAATCCTCGGATATGATGCCCGCTAACCAGTCATCGGGAATGGTGCCCAAATTGACCTATAACAACCATCAATGATTGGGACCAAATGAAAACATCTTTCCTTAAAAAATACCAAGATTATTGCCAAACTACATAACTAAAAGATGAAATATTTAAAATGGTAGCCAAGCCTAGCGAGACTTTGGAAGAATATGTAGAACGTTTCCAATATAATCTACAAATATCTCCTTATACAAATTTGCCTGATAATGTTCTAAAAACCACGCTGATTAGAGGAATGAAAGACCAATGGGCACAGACACTAAATATAATGGGTAAAGGTGATATTTATCAAGAAAATTATAATGATATTGTATATTTGTGCATCAAATGTTCCAGGGGAAGTTCAAGGCTGAAACCAGTCAGACATGATGTAAACCTCAGAGACAGCAAAGCTTCAGGAGAAAGCCTCACACGAAGTGGAATCAAAAATCTGTTAGAGGATTTCAAGACTGATATCCTGGGGACCCTCACAACACAATTGGATGTCATGCAAGCTAAGCAAAATTAGGCTATAGCAGAACAAAACTTGGCTATTTTCTGCCCCCGTTGCAAACAAAAGCATAGTCATAAAGAATGCCCTCTAGATGTGATATGAACATGTGCCATATGCACTAAAGAGCATGCCACGAAAAGCTGCCCATCACTCCCAAGATTAAAGGCAGTCTTCAAGGAAGCGGAAGAAGAAGTAGAACCATTATATCTATTGAACCAGCATCGCTAATGGAAAGCACGTCAGACAGGTATGCCTACCGATCCATCTTTGTTTTCTCCTTCATTGCAATATAATTCTCAGCAATATTCAGGGGAAACATGGCAGAATCAACCATATTTTTTGCAACCTCAAGAATTTTTTATGCCACCATAGCCCAATTAGTCAAATCCAAATAACAATAGTTGGCCAAATTTCCCTTACCCACCACCATTCTGGCAGAACAACCCCTATTCTTCCCAATGGTCCCCTTCCACTTCACAAAATCAGAACTGGCAATCAAATTGGCAAAGAGCTACAAACCAGCCTATGGGAATAGTCCCTCTGCCTCAACCAAATTTACCAGCACCTTACACATTGCAGAAGAACCCTCAATCCAATCTATGACCACAGCTCCCAGACCAGCCCAACTCAAATCCCAACAATAGAATAGTCCAATCCATACAAATTATGGAAGGACCGGAGCCAGAAACTAAGTTGAGGGAGTGTAATGAACTCAAATTAAGGTCTGGATGGATATTTGAATCAGAGGGGGATAAAAATATACAATTAGAAGATCCGTTACCTATAGAAAAAACACCTCAAGTGGGGAATACGGTTAAACAGAAAATCCACAATCAAACTATTACCTCTTCTCCACCATTACCCGAGAGATTGATTATACCCCGCTCAATAGAACATCTTGATTTTGATCTTTTGGGAGAATTAAAAAATTTGTGCATAAAAATACCTCTCCTCCGGGCTATTCAGGACATTCCAATTTATGCAAAGACTATTAAGGAATTGTGTACGAAAAATCCGAAGAGGAAAATAAAAACAACCCCAACTGTCCATGTACTCGGAACTTTGTCTGATTTATTACCAGGCAGAGAAACACCGGTGAAATATGAGGACCCAGGAAACCCTATAGTCACGGTAAACATAAATGGATTTTCCTTCCCCAATGCATTAGTTGATTTAGGAGCAGCCACTAATATTCTCACAACAACAACCTGTCAAAAACTTGGCATTACAGCCTTGGATCCAACCACGACCTTTCTAGAATTGGTTGACCGATCGGTTTTCAAACCAGAAAGGAAATTACAGGATGTAATGGTGTCTGTATATTCTTGGGAATACCTAGCAGATTTCTTGATCATCAATCCTAGAAACTGGATAGATGGACATTCTTTAATATTAGGAAGGCCTTGGCTAGCGACTGTTGATGCTTATATCAGCTATCAGATAGGCAGTATGACTATAACCAGGGGGAATGATGTGAAAAATTTAGCTTTATACCCCCCTTCTCATCCAATATTAGCTATTATAAAAACTAGGAAACAACCTGCAACATACTTCACAGAAAATTTTCGGTCACCATTAACTGTGGGAGATGCCCTTGAATTCAAAAACCAAACTAAAGACGATATTATTAATACTTTTATCAATCATCCTGCCACATTATCAAGTTTAAAATGCCACATGATTAAAGCAGTCCTTGATAATGAAATCAAAGAAGATCCCCTCAGAGAAATCAATGACCAATCAATACCAACAGCCACTATTTATAATAGCAAACCTATCGAAATTGAGCCAGGGAAAATCTTGAACATTAACAGTAATATGAGTGATGACCAACAACAAAAAATTACTCAAGTTCTTAGGAAAAATAAAGAGGATTTTGCTTGGGACTACTCAGATATGAAAGGGATTAACCCTCAGCTATGCATGCATCACATCTACACTAAAAGCATGAAAAAACCATTCGACAACCTCTACGTAGATTAAGCCCTCACCTAAAAGACATTGTTAAAGAAGAACTTCAAAAACTGTTAGATGTCAATTTTATCTATCTTATATCTAACAGTAAATGGGTTTCTCCATTAGTTGTGGTTCCCAAAAAGAATGGGAAATGGTGAATATGCATTGACTATAGAGAACTCAACAAGGCAACGCAAAAATACCACTTTCCCCTTCCATTTATTGATCAAGTCCTAGATACACTGGCACGGAAGAAATTTTTCTCTTTCCTGGATGGCTTCAGTGGCTATAACCAAATTCAAATTGCCCCTGAAGACCAGGATAAGACTACCTTTACCTGTCTGTGGGGAACATTCGCTTACAGGGCATTACCTTTTGGATTGTGTAACACACCTACCACATTCCAACGAGCCATACTCAGTATTTTCGCAGACTTGATAAATGAAGGATTGGAAGTATATATGGATGATTTCACACCCTATGGAGATGACTTTGAGCAAGCATTACAGACATTGGAAAAATTTCTGGAATGGTGTATTGCTACCAGCCTATGTTTAAGTCACAAAAAGTGCCATATGATGATGACAGAAGGCCTGATCTTGGGTCATTACATTTCAGCAGCTGGAATTTAGGTAGATTTGGCAAAAATACAGGTAATTCTCTTACTAGCTACTCCCTGCACTCAAACAGAGGTACGTAGTTTTTTGGGATTTGCTGGATATTATCGTAGATTTATCAAGAATTTTTCACAAATTTCTGCACCATTATATGCCTTAACAGGAAATAATGATTTCATATGGACTGACAAATGTGACACTTCCTTTACAGATCTAAAACAGCTAGTATCAACAGCACCAGTTCTACGAGGACCAAACAAGGATATACCATTCCAGATTTCATCAGATGCATCGGACACAGCCATTGGAGCAGTTCTTGGCAAAGAAGAAGAAAAGAAACCCTACGCTATATATTACATTATCAAAAACTTAGCCCCTGTTGAATTAAATTACACAGTAACAGAGAAGGATTTTTTAGTTGTTATCTATGCTATTAACAAATTTAGACACTATATAATAGGATACCCTGTGGTTTTGTATATTGATCACTCTGCTATTAAATATTTAGCTAATAAACCTGTTACGAATGGAAGAGTGACACGATGGTTGATCCTTTTGCAGGAATTCGACATAACAATCAAAGATTTACCAGGAAAGGAAAATTCGGTAGCAGACTTCCTCTCATGGGTGCCAAAGACAGACGACTCGATAGCAGTAGAAGACCAGTTCCCTGATGAGCACTTATTTTATGTAACCATGAAAACACCGTGGTACGTGGATGTCGCGAACTACCTAGCAGTGGGAAAATTGCCTAAGCACCTGACGCCCAGTGAAAGAAAACTAATAGTACAATGTAGCACTCTGTTCTCCTGGATTGGAGGATATCTCTTTCATACAAGAGCCGATATGCATATTCAAAGGTGTGTCAGGGAAGACGAAATCTTTGACATCCTAAAAGCTTGCCACGATGGGCCTTGCGATGGACATTTTGTAGACCGCAGGACTAGACATAAAGTCTTACAATTGGGCTATTATTGGCCCACCATTTTTAAGGACGCCAAGAATTTTGCCCAGGCATGCGATAACTGCCAAATAATGGGCCGCCTTGGACAGTCTGACGAGATGCCCCTGCATCCACAGTTAGTCATTGAACCTTTTGAACGATGGGCGTTAGATTTCATTGGCCCAATAAACCCATCATCTAATCAAAAGACATATATACTGGTTGCAACAGAATATGTGAGTAAATGGGTGGAGGCAGAAGCATTACCAAGGGCAACGGAGGACTCAGTAATCCACTTTATTTTCCAAATTTTCGTGCGGTATGGCTTGCCTAGAGAAATAAACACGGATGGAGGGCCACAATTTGTAGGCCATAAGATTGCTGCGACATTAAAAAATCATCATATCATGCACATAATCACATCTCCATACCACCCGCAGGAAAACGGCCAGGTGAAAAGTACCAATAAAGTAATCGAGACAATACTAACAAATACAGTCGCATCTCATAGACGTGACTGGGCTACCCGATTGCCAAAAGCCCTGTGGGCATATCGCACGACATGGAGAAATACCACAGGATACTCCCCATATCAGCTAGTGTTTGGAAAAGAACCTATCTTCCCAATAGAATTTGAAATTCAAACATTGAGGATAGCTCAAGAAGTAGGCTTAGAATTGAATGAAGCACAGATCAACAGGCTACGTCAAATCAATGAATTGGATGAAATTCGGCTATCAACTCTTCAACATACTACACTAATCCAACAAAAAAGAGCAAAATGGTATGATGCCCACATCAAGAAGAAGATCTTCCATGAAGGTGATTGGGCACTTTTGTATGATTCTAGGTTCCAAGAGTTCCCACACAAACTCTAGACTAGATGGTTAGGCCCCTATGAGATACAAGAGGTGCATGATAATGGCACCCTTACATTAGCCACCGTTGATGGGTCTGGCTACTCTTTTAAAGAAAATGGACATCGAGTATGCCTCTATCACAAACCACTTACAAAGGAATCCTTTTGCCAACAGATACGGGAAGATTCCACAATACAAATTCTTGCTGAGGAGGGCAACCCTTCCACAGCGCCAGTCCAGTGAAGAAATGTGTTTTTTCTCGAAACCTGTACATAAATTTTCCTTTCTGTTTGATTGGATTTTCTTGATAATAGATTGTACATTAGTTTTTTTCTTTCCTCTATTTTTCCTTTACTGTTCCCCATAGGGAACAACTGTTGTTCCCTCTAAGGAACAACAATGATCATGTGTATTTTCTCTTGCTGTTCCTTACAGGGAACAACAAATTCTACGTGCATTTTTCTTTGCTGTTCCCTATAGGGAACAATTGTTCCTTATAGATAACAAAAATTTTTGTGTGTATTTCGCTTTGCTGTTCCCTACAGGGAACATAAATTTTTGTGTAAATTTTGTTTTGTTGTTCCCTATAGGGAACAACTGCTATTCCTTTGAAGGAACAAAAATTTTGGTGTGTAATTTTTCTTGATGTTCCCTACAGGGAATATCAATTTTTGTGTGTAGCTTGCTTTGTTGTTCCTTACAAGGAACAACTGTTGTTTCCTATAAGGAATAACAATTTTTGCGTGCGTTTTCTCTTGTTGTTCCCTATAAGGAACAACACATTTTTTTGCGTATTTTTTGTTGTTGTTCCCTACAGGGAACAACTGTTGTTCCCTTTATGGAACAACACTTTTTGTGTGTTTTTTTTTTCTTTTGCTATTCCTTTCAAAGAACAACACTTTGTGAATATTTTTGAGAACATCCTCTTTCTCTTCCTTACATAATCATCCCTAGACCACGCCAGTTTCACTCTTTATGATCTTCTTAATGGCATGAAAGGTACAATACGTATTTAAGGACAACAAATATGGAGGTCTAGTGGAACAGGCAAATACAGTGAATATTATCATCTTTAACAAGATTGATTTGTGATGATCCAAAAAAGAAAAGGACACAATTATCTATCTCACTTTACTATCCTCATTTCCACTATAAATCAAACTGATTGATTATCTGTACCATGCTGGTTCCCCCTTGCCTGTATAAATCTCTCCATGTATTATCAATAAGATTATGGGTATATTTTTTATATTGATATGTCAAAATTCTTCCGCCATCCCTACTCTTAAGGAGTGATGAGCCACCCTCTATGTATAAAATGGGGACTAAAAATATATATATTCACTACCAATTTTATGATTTTTTTCAGATGGAGGATAGGGGGTCTCATCACGAGCCAGCCTACCATGATCATAAGGAAGCATCGAAGTGGCATTCCCACTATGGCCACCACACCAGGGATATGATCCAATGGATGCATAAAAAAATAAAGTCCTTGGAAACAGGAGGTCTCCTCACGAGCCGACCTGACCACTTTTGCTACTTCCCAGTGAATGGCAATGTGTTCACCTGCTCACCAAGCCAATACATTGGTCTCTACTATGGACATCATAAGACACTTCCCCAATTATACATATAGGACCATGGTTCCCAAGGGATAAAAAGAAACTCTGTCGAGGCTATGGATGCCTGCAGGAAATAGAAGCTCTGCTGATGGTATTGAAGCTTTATTTTACATCAATAACTATTATAATACCCTCTTCTTATAATCTTTTCTACGGAGAGATTATGGTCCTAACATACCTTGAACCTTTATGCATGAATATTTTTTTAATCAATCACAACATTTTAAGTGGAATAACGGCACTAAAGTATTATTTCTTGCGCTTCTTGCGCATGCTGTCCCTTTTTCTTTATTATATCACATCACGACAACCTATCATTTATTCATAATTCTCGATACAAGCCTTGATTTCATCACTCCAATATCCTTTATGATCCTGTCATTAATAAGCGTACTTTGCCAATCCATTACCCCTGTACTTTGCCGCCAACGCCTTACCCTTTCATTCATTCGGTCGTAGGCGACCTATTATTTCGAAGGGGGGCGGGGACCTCCAGTGTACTTATGAATGCGCTGTCATTTTTTTCATTGGATTTTGCAGAATGATACGACATTCCATGATCGCAGAGCATGTGGTATGATAACAGCCCTCAATAACGGTATTTATATTTATAAAGTATCACTTATCACAACCATTTTCTGTTCCATCACTCAACTCTGTTCGTCGCTGTGTTTCCCTGCTACACTTATTGTTTGCAGAATTCCAGCACTATGGGAGGAAGAGCAGTACGTAGAGAATCGCTAATATTGACTGTTTCTGATGCAGTTAGGGAAATTTTATCTCAAGCTAGGTGGATAGCATACTTTACGAGATTTCAACCACCCAATGAGGAAATTGCCATCGAATTCTTACGAAATCTACAGAATGGACAATCTATGGTAAGGGATAGGCAAATCACTATATTAGACGCGGTGATAGCGAAGGTATTCGGGTTACCGGCAGAAGGACTTGTGTGGGATGGTAAGCAGTTGAAGCTGCAGGACACTATTGAGGCTTTCAGAGATGAAGGACAGGAGCTTGTCAAAAAGGGCAAAGGCATTCGACCATCTTCTCTTGGAGAACCATGGGGAGAACTAGCAAGAATCATCCAGAACTACATTACATGCGACGGGCGAAAAGTTGTGGTAAGGCCGCGCCAACTTAAACTCTTAGCAGTTTAAAAAAAAAAGTGCTCTATTAATTTACCTACATTATTGAACTCTTTACTGCATGACAACGCCGAGAGGCTAAGCCGGTCCCAACACATAGAAGCCGTAGTAAGCCACCACTGTCTGATCAGGATAATAGTCAGCTATAACCTCGCCCAATAGCAATCAAGCTGGGTTGATCTAATATTAGCTCTCGAAGGAGGTTTAGCCCTGCCTGCACCTAACTCGGTTCAGAAAAGGAAGAAGACTACCCTTTCAAGGAACATACCTCAAAAACGCAGACGATCCACAAGGTTGAGGTCAAGATTAGGAGTGGCCGAAAATCCTCAAGGCAGTACCAGTCAACCTATAGAATTATCTAGCCCAGTAAGTGAACAATACTTGCAGCCGGAGTCAGAAGGCCAGGATAACCCTGAATCAGACCATGAGGAAGAAACATGGCATTCTGGAGATGAACAAAGAAATGAATCGGGACTTCCCTCAATACCAAGCATGAGCCCCCAAGGTGATTTGTTGCACGATTTTGAATTTTCCTAGGTCCTGGACAACATGAATGATTACATGCAACCTGAAAGCCTGCTCAATCTTAATTTAGGAGCAACCCAATCTCCTAAGAATGCTGGCGATACTAGAAGTCTATCTCCCTCAAAAGATGCAAGCCATGAAGCAGAAATCGATGTAGAGGCCATTTGAGAAGTTGTGCACCAATTCGTTAACACGCTTCCAGTAGAAAATAGCCAAGTAGGCCTAAGTATAGAAAACATAGGCCAAGGAGAAGAAGTAGAGACAGAGATGCTTCGGGAAGCCGATATTCAATCAGGAGACACGATCCTCTTAGAACAGAGCCAGGATGAGCAACCAGGCTCATTAGAGGCAGAAACTATTAATGAGACTGTTAGTAGAATAGTTGCTCCTCTAAAAAAGTATAGAGCCAAATTGAAAAAGCTTAGGAAAGAACAACAGAAGCTGCGCAAAATAGTAAAAAGGCTCAGAAGAAAAATAAAGGAAATCACAGCGGGAAAGGTCCCAGACAAAACCCTAGAGACAACAAACATAACTGTACAAATAGAATCACATGAAGGGAGGGCTACAGGGACTCAAACCGAGCCCATACCCACTCAACCAGTCCTCATTAAAGAAGAAAAACATGCAATTCTTGTAGATATAGCTACTCAGACAGAAGATGTACCCTCTCACAGCACGACTACTCAGACAGAGGCTTGGACCTCCCATGATAAAGAGACTCAGACAAGTATACAAGCTAAAGACATCATGACACACGATGACCCCATTATTCTGAATCTTCAGAAAGAATTAGCACATGATCGGCTCACGTCAGAACGACTTGAACAAGAAACTGTTCCCCAGCAAAGATATCAAGCATTGTAGAGGCAGCTTCGGGAAATGAATGTGACAGAGAGTGAGACCTTCGATAGATACAGAAAAGAAAAAGAGAAAATAGAGAGAATCAAGCTCAGATTATATAGGGTCATAGCTCAGATAGACACCATCTGCTCATTATATACAAACGTCTTGGCATTCAGGGCTCCCACCACTAACTACGCCTTGTTTTTTTTAGAACAATACTTGTTGAAAATTAAAGTCGTGAGAGCTGGAAAACTAATTTAATTAAAAACAGTTGAAGATTTTATAAATTGTTGCAAACAACATGGTGTAAAGGTTCAACGATTTCTTTGTGAGTTTTACTTGCATAATTTTGTATTAGCGGATGAGGTGGAAAGGAACCCTAACCCTTTTGTGGGAGATGTTCAATTCCAGGCCTTTATCTCATTTGCAGTTAATCAACTTAAATGGTTCAAAGCTCATAACGCCTTCCAAAGACAAGGGCATGGATTGGATATTTGGGTAAGAAGTGAGCCCAAGCACCCTTTGCAAATGCTTGCCAATCACAAGAGTTTGATGAAAAGGGAAGAGGTGATTAAAATTTTAGGGCCTATTCATAAAGAGATTGTACAAAAAGAAGTATCATATTTTCAATCCATTCAAGAAAGCTCTCTGGCTGCGTCCAAGCTTAGGTGGACGGTCTCTACTAGTAGTGTGCAAGATAGGGAGCCATTTAATTACAGAAATTTTAAAGCATCTGCAACCCATTTTGTCACATATAGTAACCTCATTTTAAGAGAAGGTCCCTATTGGTTAGGATGTCGGTTTCATAGCCCCGTAATTTGGTATCCTTATGAAGGTTACAGGACCATCTATGAATTTCCCGAAGGAAAGGAAGGGCCCGCTTTTGCACTCTTAGCTCAACATCATGGTTTCAGACCAATTTTTGATGCCCCTTCTCTAGCCTACTCTTTAACTGCACTCCATCAGAGTTAATTGCTTTTCATGAGGACATGAAACAGGGTAAGCAGGGGAGTATGTTGAGTTACGAAATGGGTATGCATTTACTATTAAGTTTATTATCATTTTACTTGATTCTTATCTTGTTCATATCTTAATGAATTAATATATTGAGGAATTATAGTAAGAAATGAAGGAATTGTTTGCAGTTACAATTTAACTAACTCTTACCTTTCTCTATGCAGGAAAGTGACAAAAGGAACGATTGTTGTTTCCTGACGTTGGGACAACAGAATCCGACAAGCAAAGGAAGGAACGCGTCGGTTGTGAAAAAGGCTGAGAACAAATTAGAGGGATCAGGGAAGAATAGAAAATATGTCTTAAGTTAGAAATCGGTTGCGAATCCCTCAGGATTGGGAGATATTGAGGGATCAAATTTACTATTTACTCTTTACCCTTTTGATTATAAAAGAAAGTGATTGTAGGAAGAAAGGGGAGGAATCTCTGTTATTTTTCAAGTTGTAAATTTAATTACAGACTTGCGTCATTGAAGAACACGATTATATTATAATTCTACTCAAGTTCTATGATTAATATATAATTGAAGTTTCTGTTCTCTCGCATTATCTGAAGTAACTTAGCAGTGCTCCTTAGTGGCTAAGGGCCCGACCTCTAGTGAAGTTAACTTCTTCCTTGTGTTATATTTCCGATTCTTTTAGAGTTTGGTTTGGTTGATAATTCCTTGTTTCTGTGAGTTTATTTCATTAGTTGTTCATTACTCTCTTGTATTGAATAGGTGTATGTTAAGTTTATAGTTTACATCACTATCATTTGATTTAAGTCTTGTTCATTACGACATGAATCGTCTAGACCGTGCATTATGTTGATTTAATCATCTGCAAGAGTTTTATTATTGCTATTAGACTCTCGAAACGTATCATTCCCTATCTTGGTTACTTTATAGAGATTTATTATAGTTTAGATTGAATCGGCTAAGTTGAGGTGAGTTATTGTTACGTGTTCTCGCCTTATTATCTTTGTTACTTGAATTGTTGTAGATTTTGATTCAGTAGAATATTGAGCTTTGATATTCCTTAAATTAATTTAATTGGATTTTATTAGATGCTTCCATTTATTCTTGTGTTAATATCTATACTACAATTTAAGAAAACATTATACGAGATTAATAGTAAATACATACTATGTACACTCTTGAAATAAAGAGGACTTGCCTGGATTGATGATTAATGTTGGGTAATTAGGTGTTTAATAGGCACCTTTTATCAACCAACAGGACCAACCTGAAAAGCCTGTCGGTGGGCATTCCACCTGCCGATAAGATGTCTCAAAAGCACACTATGGGACTTTAGTCCGGAAATAGCCTCCTCATAGAACTTGAGGAGGCCTACCTGCATAAGGATCTCCTGGGTATCTGCAGTAATAGGGCGAGGGCATCCACCTCTCTCCATCTCTCTCGCCTTCCATTGGCGAATCATGTCATATTGTTCTACTTGTTGTTGTTGTTGTTGCTCCGGTTCTCTCTGAATCATTGCCATATTAAATAGATTTTTATTTTTTTTTTAAACAGAAATGTATTTATAAATATACATATATAATTTTTTTTGAAAAAAAAACAAACATACAAGTTGGTGCTCCATAAAAATAGTCACGCACCGATGCCGATGCATCCTAATATTTTAGCGCACCATCCCCGGGGCCCCTAATGAAATAGACCGCACCTGATTCAGTGCAGATGTCTATTTTTCAAGCACCATGGACTGTATATAATTCAGAATAGCGGTGCGTTGTTTGAAATATATGCCCCGGCGCGTATAGTCTTGTCAGCACACCAACTTCATGACAATGACATAGTTGACGATGCGGTCTTTTACCCGGCCACACCGTTGACCCTCTTGGAATGCAAAATGCGGTGCGCTGACATAAACCGGGGCGGAAAATGAAGTCAACGCACCGCACTGTGATTTCCGAGGTCAACGATGCGCCTGGATAAATGAGTGCACCGCCTTTTTTCTTTTTTCTTTTTAGTTTAAAATTATTCGAGGCACCTTCTGGCATCGCCCCGAAAATGGTGCGATTACCGTTAGCACCGATAGCGGTGCTGCCTGTAAATTTTACAAGTAACACCGCTATCCGGTGTGAGCCGAACAGTTCGAGCGCACCACGCGACAATTTTCTTTCTTTCTTTTTTAATGGTTATTTTTAAGTTTATTTCAATTTCTAATCCACTAAAAGGCTTAATTATAGAAAAACTAGAAAAATACCTATACATTTCGCCGTCGAGGAGGCATATTGGTTGTAAAATTTGGAAAATAAAATTTTCCCACTGTTTTTCAAAATGCAAGCTGGAGATTAGTGGCCAATGCAGAGCAGAAGTGCATGCAATGGGTGCAATGGGAGCACTGATGTCAGGGCGGCTCAGAAATAAGGAAATAGCACCGAGACTTGAGAGCTCTGGAGCACTGAGGAAAGTGAATAATAAAGTTTTTTGGCCGTAATTTTTTTTTAATTAACCCTGTTTCGATGCGCAAGGTTTTACAAGCACACCGGTGCAGTTACATAAAACCACACCAAGCAGTATCAATTTTGGCGCATTGTTTATAACATGCCGGGGCGTTTCCCTAACTACGCACTGGGATGTTTAAGTTTTGGCGCGAAAATTTGATGATGCACCGGGGTAGCATAATTTTAAAACACCGGTGTGTAATAGTCGCAAAGCACCAGTTTTTTGGCCTTAATTTTTTTTTTATATAACGCTATTCCAGTACATGTGGTTTCTGGCGCACCAATGCTCTTAGAGAAGAATGCATCGGCTCGTTTCTGTTTTGGCACAGTGTTTTATGATGCACCGGCGCAGAAGAGTATTGACGCCCCGGTGCGTTATAGTAATTGGACGCCCCAGCGGTGTGTGTACTTCGTGCACGCTATCCGGTGTGCCAATGTTCTGTGTGCATCGGTGCGTTCTATGGTATCGTGCGCACTGGTAATTGATAGCTTAGGAGCACTGCAAAACTGAAAAATCTGGGTTTTTTGTCGTAAATATTTTTTTAATTTAACCAACTGCGTTTTATTGTTTATAGGTGCACGATCTTTTATTGTCTATAAGCATCAGTCGGTTTGTTTTAGCGCGTTTTTATGATGCCAGAGTGCGGTTTACATCTCATGGCAGGTGGTTTCGGTGTTGGCATTGTGTTTTATAATGCAAACACGAATAAATTGTGAGCAGGTGCTCTATTATATTATGGCCTTACTTAGGAAGTGTGTATACGGAGTGCACGATGTCTGGTGTACCAATTATTTTGTGTTTGTCTACACCGATGCTTTCTTTTGAGAGCAGGAGGCGGGGTTTTTAACGATAAGGCACGAGTAGGAAAACATCGCAAAACCATCCCAGCCAACCTCCTCTAGTAACCTCCACTAGAAACGGATGTATGGGGTATTTTTCTTTGTGGTTCCTCAAAAACATACGTGAGAGGGTCTTTGCCCAGAGTGCCTCATGCGGATCCATCCACCAGACATGGTAGGAGGCGCATCACAGAGGCTGACAGATTGAGACTTGATGCGGCAGAACATGTAGGAGCACCTACATCACAACGCAGACAAAGGCATTCACCACTGGATACATAGCTCCTATGAGCAAGATTATTGTGACAGAACCATCCTCTTTTGAGGAAGCAGTGCAACAACCAACTTGGGTTGACGCCATGGTTGAGGAGTATGACTACATCGTCAGGAACAATGCATGGTTAGTTGTCCCAAGACCAGTTGGGAATTCAGTGGTTGGATCTAGATCGATATATAACGTGAAGCAGACAATAGATGGGAGTGTGGAGAAGTACAAGGCTAGATTTGTAGCCCAGGGATTCTCACAGGTTGAGGGGATTGACTATGAGGATAATTTTGCACCAGTTGCACGGTACTCATCGATTAGATCTATCCTTGCACTCTCAACGTAGATGGGTTGGCAGATAGATCAAATGGATGAGAAGACTGCATTTCTCAATGGAGTTATTGAAGAAGAAGTGTACATTGAGAAACCAGAAGGTTTTGAGACCTTTTTCAGGGAGTCGCATGTGTGTAGACTTAAGAGAGCATTGTATGGGTTGAATCAAGCCCCTCGTGCTTGGTACACCAGGATTGACAACTATTTCACTGAGCTGGGCTTCACGAAGAGTGAAGCGGACGCGAACCTATACCAGATTGTGGTTGATGGTAAGCTTCTGATTATTGTACTTTATGTAGATCATATTATTCTAACATGTGATGAGCAACTCATAACTTCTTGCAAAGAAGATCTTGCAAGAGAGTTTGAGATGAAGGACATGGGACTCCTTCACTATTTCCTTGGTTTGGAGATATGGCAGCAGGATGGGGAGATATTTATTTCTCAAGGAAAGTATACCAAAGAGATTCTGAGGAAGTTCCACATGGAGAGTTGTAAACCCATGGAGACTCCTCTTGCAAGAAACTAGAGGAAGGACGGTGCTGCTTCACGTGAGGTAGTGGATGCTACTGTTTACAGGCAGCTTGTGGGTTCACTCATGTACTTGGTGAACACACGACCAGACATATGGTACGCAGTTAACCAGCTTATTCAAGCTATGGTTAAGCCGACCAAGCTCTTTTGGAAGGCACAGAATCATGTCTTGAGATATCTCAAGGGCACTACAAAGTATGGATTATGGTACAAATAGAAGGAGGAGTGCGACAAGGAAATATCGATGCGAGATTGGGCGGTCCATTGCATCATACGGAAAGGGCCACATTAGGAGGGATTTTCGACGCACGGCCTGGTTCTTGGTACAGCAAGAAGAAGAGATCAATGGTGCTCAATTTGGGCGAGGCGAGCGTCCCTCAACCCGGAGTCGGGCGCCATGTGAGACTACGGATGAGGAAGATTCTTGTTGGTTTGTTTGGTCATCGGATGGATCCGACGGTGATACATTGTGATAACTAGAGTTGCATAAAACTTTTAGCTAATCCAGTATTCCATGATAGGTCCAAGCATATAGACATATAGTACCACCATCTTAGAGGTTGTGTTCAAAGACACATTATGTTACTTCAGTACATTCCCACGAAGGATCACGATGCAGATATTCTGACGAAGGCGCTCGCCAGGAGAAAATTCGAATACCATATAGGCAGTATCGGGGTAGCTGATAATCCCTTTCTTGTTGAGAGGGAGTGTTGAAAATTCAACAAGAAATGTGTGTCTAATTTAATTTTCCCTTAATTAAATTGGACAATAAATTGTAATCTTATCTCATAATCACTTGTAATAGTTAACAGAGTGTGATAAACTCAGTTAGCTCATGGAATTCAAGTTGAGGGTGGTTGGTGAGGCATGTAGAGTGATTCTATTTGTTTTAGAGTCCAAGTTGCAGTTAGTGTATTAGTTTAATGCATGAGAAATCAATTAACTCAATTAAGTGAGTTAAAGTCAGTCTAACTAGTTGTAACTGATTGTTGTACTAGTGAGAGGTCAAGTGAATTAAATCAGATTTAATTCACATGCATAGATCTGTCAAGTGACTAATGATTTACTATTAATAGCTGCATGCATGTTAGTTCTGATGAAGACCCAGTTGAGACAGAGGATAAAGGGATGTTATCTATCAGTTGTATTATTAGTAAATTTTCGGCGCACAATTAGGAAACCATAGGATTTCCCATGATGTATTGCGTAGTTTTGGAAGGTTGAATTTCGTAATTAATAGGGATCAATTTTTCTTAGAATTGCGCAAGTTGGTTGATTTTATCCGGACCAATGTGAGACAATTGGTAGAGTGCAACAGACTCTTGTGAGAAGAGTGCATTGTAATTGTTTCATGACTTCTTAGTTTTATACAATACAGATAGAGGGGTTTTGAGTAGATTGTTTTCCCCATAAAATTTCATGTGTTGTGGATTTGATTCTTTCTCTTACTTGGTGTGATTGTGCGATCATGTTTAATTTCCACAAATTAATTGTAGAAGGATTCAGTATATTTCCCTAGAATATTTCCTGATTGGATTGAATCCATTGGTACACATATTGTTTGTATAATTTATACACTAGGAATCCTTATCGGTGAATGACAAGATATATGGTAAAACCAAGAGGTGGATTTCTCTCCGTTAAGCCTAGTAGTCCTAGGATGGGATGTATGACAAAGATTAGAGAGTGGGTCTCGGTGTAGGGCCTAGTGATCCCTGAATCAGACTATGGAATATGGTAAATCCTGGGAGACTAGGAGGCACTCAAATTCCTCACAGTGTAGGGAGAGAAATCTAGTATCATTCATGCTTGTTTGGTTCTTTTTGGTTGGTTATGAGTCCCACAGTCATACTTGGAATATGGCACAGGGGTGATTGGATGAAGAGAGATTTGGCTCACCTAATCTATGGTTGGGTGGAACGTGATAGCCCCATCCTGGGTTGGTTTCTATATTCATTAATGAGAAATTTATTCCCTTTGTATTTAATGCGTAAATGCACTGATTTATATGTGGTTTATATGGATTTTGTATTCATAGTATTTTTGTTGTTATTTTGCTGGTTATGAAGATTTATTATGACAGTGATGATATATGGCTCTCCCCATGTTTTTACTTGTAAATGAATTCACAATGTATTTATGGTCAAATAGATTGTATTGCAGCTAATGATGTAGGGTCTTAGCGATTCTCAGTTAAGTATGAGACTCCCTTGCTCTACTATGTTGGTTATACATGTAGCTTTCATGTTTGTGACATGTTTGACGAAATTCCTGTCATGGCTAGTAGGGGTCCAGTTTAGTCCTCAGTGATGGTTTTGTAAATATATCATTGTTTGGTCATTATAATTCATCTCTGAACTTGTTTATGAAATTTTGGCTAGTACACTGGGTTCTGAGCCTGAAAAAGTGGTTTAAATCCCTGGGATGATGGCACATCACTAATTAATTTAGTCCTGGATGTTGTTATGTGGGCTTATGCATGTGTCTAGATCCTCATTGACGCTATCTTGAAGGCTTGTGCATGCGTCTAGAGGCCCATAGGCTAAAAAGGTCGGTGGGACCTAGGGGCAAGATGTTTGATTGGTTGGGTTGGATCATGGGGGTGTTATTGTTGTTGTAAAAGGTATTTGTGATAGGTTTCCATAGATTCCAATTCCTTAAGGTCACCTAAGAGGTTGAGTCTTATCATAGTATCCTCTCGTCACATGTTTACCCAGGTTGGTCGATTAATTGGGTAGATGTGGGAAGAGGGTGTTACAAGCAGGGAGTTCATGTTGACCCAGCCAAGATACAAGTTATTTGGTATTGGCCAGCCCAAACCACTCTAAAAAAGCTTTGCAAATTTTTGGTTCTTTCCAATTTCTATCATGGGTTCGTGTTGGGTTTCTCTCATATCACTTGGCCTTTGAGTCAAGTCACCAAGGGCGAAGCGAAAGAAAAGTTATTTTCGTCTAAATCCCAATAGAAGGTGCTTGTTGAGCTGAAGCATCGCCTCTTCTCTGCACCAGTTCTCACATTACAAAACTTGAAGCAACCATTTGAGATTAAGACAGATACCTCCAACTATGCTATAGGTGCATTTCTTCTTCAACAGGGGCATCCAGTGACATATCACAGTCAGACACTTTCAGACATAGTTTGAAACTAGCCCACCTATGACAAAGAGTTGTATTCCATTGTGCAGGCTTGCCGACAATGGAAACATTACATTATGGGGAAGGAAACAACCATCCACATAAACCACTAACCCCTATAGTTCCTACACACACAAGTAAAGTTGCAGAAAAATTGGCATCAGAAATGGTCCACAGACCTACAATAGTTCCATTTGAAGAATAAGTACAAGAAGCGCAACACTAATAATGTTTCATACTACCTCAACCAACTATGGGTCATGGAACTGATCACTATGCTCGACTCTTGTGGACACGAGACTTAAGAATGGCCACATATTTACAAGAGTGATCCAAAATTTGGAACCACATACCAAATGCTGCTGGAAGGTAAGCGGGTTCCAGAATTTCACCTCCAGGACTCGCTATTATGCCACCTAAGAGACCTTCTTTTACCTTCAAGAAAGCGTTCCAAGATGGTTTGGGAGGCGCAATACAGTTGAGACACTAGACATTTTGAGGTAGAAATGATAGTGGCAATACCGCAAAAGTATTTTTATTGGTAAAACATTCGATAGGATGTTGGTAACTACATCATATCTTGCATTTTCTACGCCATTGCCAAACCTACAATCAAGAAGTAAGGGCTATATACTCCTCTTCCTACTCCTATCCGGCCCTGGGAATCCATCTCCATGGACTACATGTCTGTCCTTCCTTCTACCAAGCATGGCTACGACTGTGTTTTCGTGGTCATGAAAAAATTATCTAAGATGCCCATTATGTCGGCCTGCAAGAAGAGTATCTTAGCAGAAGCCATTGCCAAATTCTTCTTTGAACAAGTATGGGTACAATTTGGGATCCCATAGTCCATTATCTCATATCGGGGTAGTCGGTTCCTAAGTGCATTATGGTCAAGCCTCTAATCACTGCTGGATACCAAACTCACTAAGTCCACGACCTTTCACCCCAAAACTGATGGCCAAATAGAGTTCATCAACATGATGATCATGAAAATTGTGCACATGTATGACTCGAAGTATCCACGCACATGGGATGAGACCCTCCCCTATGTCAAACATAGCTGCAATGGGGCTATCCACAACTGAACTGGCCACAACCCCTTTCAAGTGGGACTCGGATTCCAACCACTATGTCCCATTGATGTTGCCATACCATTTGCAGCTACCCAAGCAAATTCGAGTCATGTCCATTCCGAAGCTAATGGGGCTAACAAATTCATTGAGTGAATTTATCACATACTCCAACAAGTCCATGACATATTGGATAGAGAAAATGAAAAGTACAAGAAACTTCATGATCAACATTGGGTGCCACACAAGTTCCACGTGGGCGACAAAGTTTGGTTACATTTGTAGAAGGATCACCTCATTGGGCCCTACCACAAGCTTTGTCCACTCTGATATGGGCCTTACACCATCCCTAAGGCTGTAAGGGACAATGCTTTTGATCTCGACATTCCATCGTTCCTTAGCTTGCACCCAATATTCAATGTGGACTGGTTGTGGCCATACTTTCCCCCTTTGTTGAACACATCCGATGTTGCTGAGTAGTTGAAACCAACAGAGCTCAACCCAAGTTGTATCATACAAGACACAACTCATAGGATCATGGACACACAAATCATGAATATTGGACAATAGAGGATCTAGCTATATCTATTTTTCAAAGCAGACCAAGTCCTTCACCAAGGAAAGTGGCTCACTAAGGACCAGGTTCAACATAAATTTCCTCACCTCATGGAAGCTCTGCATGCAATGGAGACCATTGATTCCTAAGGGGGGAGGATTGATCCAAGTGTATATTGGTGGCGACCTACCTATTCCACCTAGGCCTCCAGTTATTTTCGTCAGTTTCCTTTATTATAGCAGCATTTACTATTTTTAGTAGTTTTTCAGGTCCTGAACTTTCGTAGTTTTTTTGACCCCCTAAACTACATTTTTTTGAGGTCCGCAACAATCCCCTTGCCTATGTGGTAAAATTTGTAGTACTTGAAGATATATTTTCAACGAGGTATCATACATGCCAAATAGATATCATTCGACCAAGTTACGACCCCGGGAAGTTGGTTGCCCAACTAAACCCAACGGGGCCCACAAACTCTTGGTGTTCCATCTCCTAGGGTTAGTTTTTTTATTTTTTAGAGTTTCGCTTTGTTTTTATATAATAAAAAGGCCCTTGTGGCTCATTGTAAAATATTTTAGAGGCATTTAACTACCACATCTCTTCTCAGATATAAGTTGCCATTGCTAGAAGTAGTTTATTTCTATTCTATATGTAAGCATATTTAAGTTCTCTAACTTAATGAAATGAAGTTTTATTTCTATTGCATCTTTGTGTTTATGTTTATATCTGTGTTCTATTGTGTTCCTGCATAAGTTTGGATCACCCTACCTCATATTCTTTGTAGCATTAATGCTTAGAACAACATTTTTGAAGCTAGGTGTGATTCTTAAGAAAGCCAGGAAGAAGGTAACATATTTTTTATTATAATCAAACTTATGCATTCGAGATTATGCTCTAACATCCCATTCTTTCAAGTATTTTCAAATGTTCTTAATAGAGTGAACTAGCAATATCTCCAAGAAGATAATGTAGGCTCTCTTTATTTATTTTACATTATTTTGATAAATATATCATCCTTCAACGTGCCTTCAACAAAGGCCTCAATATGAGATCTTAATGAGATCTAGAATGAGCATGAATCCAATGGCTAAGAATTATCGTGGTGTTCTCAAAATGTGAATATAAGATACATTGATTGTGCATCATATGGAAACTGTTATATCGATTAGATTCTCTCTTATATATATATCTATAAAAGTGTTTGATTTTGCAATAATGTTTAAAGTTTTTTTTGTCATCTTTAACAATTTATAATTCCTCAAAAAAAACTTGGCTAGTGTTTATGAATTAATAATAATAATAGTGTACATATAACCCATCAAAAAGTTAAATTAAGATTACAAAATATGTCTATTATTACTTTTTATTTAAAATTTTAACTTATCTGTTTGGTTATATTTTTAAATTTTAACATTTTAAATAATTGGAAAGGTATATTTTATCTAGAATGATTTTATTTGAAGTGGGTATCTAGTTGACTCTTGTAATTTGAAATATAACTTTTTTCCATTTTTTATTATGAAATGTTTAGAATAAAAATATAAAATAGTCAAATTTTTCATTATAAAAGAGTTAATGAATATATACCCTTCATACTTGAAATTAAGAATAATTATTCAACTTTAATTTTGACTTAAACAAATATGCACAAATGATACAAACTATGGTTGATTGTAGATTGAGTATGGTTATCTTTGGTTGATTATGGTTTATGGCATTTTACTATGATTAAACATGTTTTGAGTGTGCCAAAAATTAATTATCGTTAAGTAAAAGTGACTATGGTTGAGTATGAATGTTGAATTTGGTTGATCAGAGGTCATAACATATTGGTTGATTGTAGGTTTATGTTTTTTTAACTTCGGTTAACAATGGTTGACTATAGTGTGTGGCTAACTCTGATTTGTTTTGGCTAATGATTGTTCAGACTATAATGTGGTTAATTTTTGTTCACTTTTATTTACATAACCCTTGATGAATGTTGCAATGAAATATAACCATGGCTAAACAATGCAATGTGATAGAATTCAACCAAGATGAATGTTGCAATGTGACACAAGTCTTGATAAATTTCACTTGATGCAACATAATTTCTCATGGGGAACATGACATTTCAATATAATTTTCACTTCTTAGTTGCAAAGGAATAACATGGTCATGATCTCGAGCAGGAGGAAACCACCTAGGAATCTCTTTAAATACCTTGGATGGTTGATAATTTTCTAGAGATCCATTAGACAAGAGGATATAGTTGTTTTAATATTTAATGAGCACAATTATGTAATTAAACCATGGTGTCCTTTTTTGAATAGCTTTTCATGCTATTAGAGCTTGTCACTTTAGAGGGTTTCCCTTAGACATATCTACGCTAAATTTTCTTTCCTTCTAATAAACATAGCAAAAAAGGATCTTGAAAATTTAGGGCAATTATTCTGAATGATTGTGACCATTGGATCCATAATACAAATTTAGCACTACCCATTTGAATTGCTAATCTAGGTAAATTATGCTACCCTTTAAACCGAGACCTTTTACTTTGGCTGATGTGTTAGAATTGCATCAAAGCATTAATGAACATAAAAGAACATATATGCATGTTGTAAAGAAGAGGAACATAACAAGCATTAGAAACACAAGATATTTATAACAGAGTTCGTCCAGGAGGGACTACGTCTCCCGGCCTCGGTGTCAAGATGGTGTAGGCCACTGCATTAAGTGCTAGAAAGAGTGAGGATGTAAATGGATGGAATTTTCTCTGTCATACAAGGAAAATTCCCTCATGCAAGAGTGGTTGGACCTCTCCATGATATGTTCCACTACAGGAACTCTCATTCACAAAAAGGACTCCTATCAGTATGAAAATAACTCACACATAATGACTATGAGTATCTCGCTAGCATGGAAACGAAGGGATCTCAATCAAACATACATGTGACAATGAGTATCCCGCCAACATGGCAACAAGGGATCTCAAATAACATAAAACAAATCCATGATATAAATTACATCTCACATCAAGAACAAGACAAGATCCCACATCAAAAATCAATAGGGATCTATACAGTGCAATGCATCCCATAGCAAAGAGACAGAGAACTACATCATCACACTGCATATGCCTCACATCCTGGAGCTATCTGAAGAAAATGATGGTAAATTACTGCAATATGGTTGTACCATCAATCTCGTGGTGTCAAATATCCTGAAAATGAATGCTCACACATTGAATGTTGACCTCTGTAACTCCACTTTGAAAAGTGGCTGAAAAATATAGGGCTCAAATAGAAAATATGACTGCATCGCTGAAATCATGACGCCGAGAGATGTGGGATCGACTGTCAATTTGTTGAATTCTGACAAAGTGAAAATCTGGGCCTTAGGGAATCTTTTAGATTCTCCCTAGATTCCTCAAAGATGCTGCTCCACAGGGAATTTAAAAATCTGCAACTCCAAACAAAAATATGATCTCAACATTGAGATCCTTGATAAATTCTGAGAAGAATGAGTATAAGGTTGACCTCATTCTGACATTGGTGAATTTCGGCCTCCAAGGAATCTAAAAGATTCCTGAAGATTCTCCTCCATAGGGAATCTGCAAAACCGATGCTCAAAATGTGAACCCGACCTCACCATTGCATTCCTTGCGAAATTCTAGTTAAAATGCATGTAAATTTCAATATATTCTGACACAGGAAAATTTTACCTCCTTGGAATCTTCATGGGCATCAAGGAATATTCTACCTCGAACTGCATACCATCATTCTACCTCTGCCTTGAAATTTGTGCCCACATTTCCTGCCTTGGGTGCATTGGAGAAATGTGGGTTTCCATAAAAATATCGGCAGAGTTTACCAAGTGACCAGTTGGCATAGTGGTGAATGGGTTAAGTTTGGAGGAGAGGGGTCGGGGGATCAAATCCCACCCCTCTCTATTTTTATGTCATAACATTTAAATATGGTGAAATGGTTGGGTGGGCGGGTCTTCCCCACGCGGCCCGACCTGACCCGTCCCTCGAACTCTGCACGTTCATGTGTGTGTGTGTGTGTGTGGAACATTGTAATGGTTATGCCATGTTGGGTGGGCGGGGTCTGCAACCCACGACGCTAACCCAACCCATATGCAATGGTTTGTAACCATGCCCAATCATATAACCATATCCCCATTTTTTTTAACACATCCGTTCATTTGTTTTATATGATTTTATTTCATTTTTTTATATGGTTTGATTTTAATAACCATATGTTATATTCAATACAAATTTTGTTATATGGTTATTATATTAACCATTTAAATATATATTTTGTCATATATATTTTGATTTTAATATATGACTTGTAAACTATATTTTCTATAGTTTGTTTTTATGTCATTTTAATAATATATTTTTTTGTCTTTTGTGCAGGTGTAAGAGCTAATGTTGGAGCGCCATGTGTCATCAGCTGAGGGGATGCCATAAGGGTCCCACGTGCTTACTGAGACGCCATGTGGCATGTTGTAGACCCCACATTCCCTACCTTAACAGAACTTCAAACTGCCCTAACTTCATCATATGAGCTCAGAATGATGCGTCGTTCACACCGTTGTGATTCGGGTGATGAGCTCTTCAATCTAAAGTTGAGTTTGCCACATTTCCACTAGTTTCTTTCAATTTTGAGCCTTTTTCCAAGCCATTGATGTCTGAAGATCCACCTGGATCAATCATCCCCACTGAGGAGATTTTGGTCCTCCAAAAGCATCAGCTTCTATCCATCATCAACTGCATGCAAATGTCTCTGAAAGGCACATTCCCACATGACTCCTTCACTTGACATATTTCGGAATCCGAACGCAATGCCCCATATACGCCAAAAATTGCGATACGAAATATGACCAATTATGACCCAAACATTTCCATACTTGCTGTTATCACTTAGTAATTTCTCCAGGTTCAAGAGAGAACTCATCGAGGTAACCACAGACCAACTTCAAACTCTAGGATCTAGCCTTCCTAGGGTTCAAAGAGGGCTCTCCCTTTAAAATTTGACTTTGTTTTGATTTGTAAATATTAGGCTAGCTATGAATGTGCAGTTTTGGTTTGGTTTTGATAGATTTGGTGGGAAAAATCACTTGAAAGGATGGATAGTGGGAAATCTATTTTTCCATTGGGCTATGGAGTCAAAATCAAGCAAACAGGACTTGGATCAAGGGAAAAAAGGTCAAATGTCTTCAGGGCAAGATAGATATCCCTTGGAGATCTTGGAAAATTGGTTTTGTGAGGTGGTATGATCGGGATAGAGGGAACTTAAGAATACTTAAATCCGGAAAAGGGAAGTAGTAGGAGAGGTCAAATGAGAGAGGGGGAAATTAAGGGTTCCCTACACTGGAAATCAGAGAAAAACATATAAATGATAAATAGTTAAAAACAGGGTGCTCTTAACAAATCCTGTAGTAATATTCCTAGTTATACATTCAGATTTAGCATAAACATAAATGGATGCATGTAACAAAGAAAGAAAACAATGACAAGTGAAGAAAATACTTCACTCCAAATAGCTCATCACATGAATCCTAAAGTATGATGCCAATTTGCTTTGATCCAACCTGCTACTCGAAGTTTTGACACACAAAAGCTTTAAAGTCCAAGAAGAAATGACTATAACAATCCTAGCAATTTTATTCCACCAAAATACTTCAAAGAGTGAAGTATTTATACAAATTCTAAACTAGAATATCTTGAAAAAATATCAAGATTGGTTTACAAATATCTCCAACTGTTTTACATAAATAGAACTTAAGTAAAATACACTCAAAACTAATGCATCTATTTGGTACTATTTTTAATGGATAGGTGGTGACAAAGAGGATAATTCAAATTTGATCTCAACTCTTAGTTGATGATGAGGCATCCAAGTCACTAACTGTCTCCTTTCTTTGTACATCCTGCTCCAACAATTCTAAAAACTTGGGGTCCAATTATACCTTTGTATTTCTCAATAATAAATAGATATGTAAAAAGTGAAAGAGGTTATTGTCGATAAATATGTTTTTGAAATAAACCTCTCTCAGTGTCCTAAAATTCTGCTCCAGCTGGTCACAATATTCTCTGTAAATAGATGTGTAAAACAGAGTTTTGCAAAGTCTGAAAAATAGACTGTAAATATGCGCATGTATCTCTCATTTTGTAATACCTATGAAAAATGTGAGATAGATTTTTGTAAATGGGTCTCTTAGGAACAAAAACCTCCTTCAGTTTTGTAAGATGTATTTTTGATTGGCCACAATCTTCTCTGCAAACTGATGACTTAACAAGAATTTTATATAAAAAGATCTTTCAAATATTGTTTAATATTTCCAAATCCATAATGGTTGTTAGAAAAGTGAGAGAGGTTTTTGTAGTCGGAAACCTTAATAACATAAAAGTCCTTCAGTTTTTAAAAATTCATCTTGGATTGGTCACAATAGTTTCTGCAAAACAATGACTTAAACATGAAATTTCTGCAAAAATGTCCCTTCTTGTTCTGTTTTCATCTTTTAACCTTACTGTTCTTTTAAATATTTTTACTTTCACTTTGAATTTCACCTGATACACTTTAATTTTGATGCTCTTTGACTGTTTTATTTTCACTGTCATTGTGAATTTTTACTTTTCTTTTACCGTTCACTGTGTAAATTTATCTCTCTCTGCATAAATGACTTCTTTCTGTTCTGCTGCCATGGAATCTTTTGTTGAGGAATATCATTTAAAATTCTTTTCTTTGTGAAATTTTGGAGTGAAACAGATCTTTAACTAGTATTTAGATTGTTTTATCCAATTTTCCTTTTGCTAATGACCTGCAAAACAAAATAATTGTTAATGAAACCCTGGCTGCAGGGAGGTGATATTGGCTTTAAGTGGTCACAGTACTGGATTTGATTTTGGCACTTTGGAACCTTAAGGATTACTAGAACTCTGCTTTTTAGGAATTTTGATCTCCTTCTGCAAGTTTAGACAGTTTGTAGAAGTAATTTAATTTTATTAGAGGCTTAATGGGAAAACAGGCAAAGTATAGTCTCTTCTTTGGTTTTTCTGTCCAATTAGACCTATCAAAGAGGCTTTAGATGCTTTTAGAACTGGTTTAAAACAGAAAACAAGGGTTTCCTGAGTATTTTAATGGAAATTTAGGCTAAAATTCTTTTGAAAAAGGGTTACAGAGGCTTAAGACACCTGCAGAGGTTTTTCTGGTTTATTTCAGAGCTTGAAATATATCATTAAACTCTAAAAACTCACAATTTCCTCAAAATAATGTGTAGTAGTAAAAACAGGGTTTCTGGGAAAAAATTGCCAGGGTCTGGCCTATTTTTGGGGTTTTTTGGCAGTCTATTTTAATGGATTTCTTGAATTCTGAGAGAGTTTGCTCTCTTTAAGGCCTTTAAAAATCGATTTCAGGTTCAAATTTTTAGATAAATACCTATTGTAATGCAGGTATGGGATTTGTAACAATTTATGAGGTTTTCTAAATGATTTGATGTCTTCTGTGAATTGTTTGGAGCAATGTACAACTTCTGAGAAGTCTTCAAAGATTTGCATGGAAAATATTGCAGGTTTAAGGCATGAAAATGGTAGTAAAAGGCTTGATGAGGGTGTTTTACAGTCGGGAAGCTTTGCAGGGGGTTTAAACATGCAAGAACGATATGAAATGAGTGTATTTCCGAAGGTTTATTAAACATTGTGGTTGTAGTAGACTGGCATTGAGTGCAAGTCGCATCGGGCGGGAGGAGCGGTTTCGGGATTTCAAACAGTTTAAACCGGTGGTTATCGCGCAGTGATTGGGTGGTAAGTGGTATTGGGCTTAACCCACGTGATCTAGTAAGGAAAGGCCATGTGGAGGAGAGAGGTAAATGCGAAACCACCCATTTCGCGCAGCTTCGGAGTTTGGATGGTCGCACATCTTTTTTACGCGATATCGGATCTGTGCCATCGGATCTCGGGGATCAATGCGAAGGGTCCATATTTGTTTGGAAGTTGCGCCGGAATGGGAGGTGGGACCGGGTTGTGTTATGAGGCGGGATACAACATTATAACAAAGGTACTTGAACAAGGTTTTTAAACCTTAGGCCTTGTATAATATGTGGCGGGTAGGGTAATGTTTTTTAATAAAAAATTTGCAATGGGTCAATCAGGGTATAGGCGGGGACTAACATTTTTATTTAAAACATTTGTGAAATGTTTCAAATTTTATATGCGGGCGCGATAGTATATATTATATAGTTTTCAACCTTTGAAGAGTTTTCAAATTATAGGGACGGGGTATTTAAATAACGATAGGTTTAGACCAAGGGGTTTGTAGGGCGGGGTTTATTTGTGCACATGGGGATAATAAACTTTGGTCTAAACTTTAAAATAGTGGGTATTTGGGGGTTATTTAGATATAGGGGAATTAATATCTACGGGAGGATAAAATAGGTATTTAATAAAAATAGGTTAAAATTTAATATGAAAAGGCTAGTGAAATGGAAAAACACATGTTATCTCTAAGTAAAATGTGAAAAATAAAGCATTGCTCATCTTTTATATTGTTTCACTAATACTTAGGATAAATGTAATTTTGAGGGTTTTATGAATGTTTTTGAAAAGAATGAAGTTAATTATTTTAGGGTTACAATTTTACTAAGTAATAAAGTGCCTTTACTTAGGAAAAAGGGGTTTTGATGTATGAATGAAGGGTAAATGTTGGTGAATGAGGGTTTAAGGTAGGAATTCAATATTTTTAACTTATCAGTCATCGAGCTTTGGGTCCGGTCCCAAAAAAAGTCAGAGAAATGCTCTGAGCCTCTTTGACTGAAAGTTTAGAATACTGAATACCTATAGGGGAGGGGATATTAGTGATTTTTCCCGATTATGTCTTATTTACATGTTTGCTCCACTGCTTTCTACCTACCCAACTTTTATTTCTAACATTTTTTCTTCATTTTGTAGGTGCATTTAGGCTTGCAACCTTAAAACATTTTTCTTTCAAAGCATAAAACTATCTAAATCTACCTTATTTCATTCGAGGGCTCAGATTAAACTATTGAGCTCCTCATTATTCTCTACCTATCTAATGATTTGTCAAGCTTAAACTGTTTGACAAATATTTATTCTCTATCTAAAACATGAAATTGAAAACATGAAAAGTTAAGATTAAATTGTTTAATTGATCATGGATTATGGAATTTATTGACACTCTGCACATAATCATTATTCTTGTAGTAAAAATAAAAGTAGTGGCATTTGGACTTGCTCAATTTCAAGTCTTATTTTTATCTCTTTTTTCTTTTGGGGTTTACATTTTTCTAAGTCCTTTGATCTTTATTTTAGGACTTTTTACCCTTTTTTCATTTTTTTATTATTTATTTTCAAAATACGGGAAAAAAACTTGCAAAAATCAAGGTATGTATATATTTACAAGACTATCAAAGTCAATTCAAAAATTATGAATCCTATATTTATAAGACTTTAACACTTGCCACGAGTTTACATGCTCGATGGTCAAGTTTACATCAAATGGAAATCACACCCCAGCTATCATTACAAGGCCAAAATATCATTGTCACATTTCAAAGTGATGGCAAACACATCATCACTTTTACATGAAAGAAATGCTTCACATGATTTACAAAACAAGGCCAAAATATCATGGTTGCTTCATAAGTGATGGAAAACGAATCATCACTTTTACAGTTAAAAATGAAACATATGATTTACAACATGACCATGACACACTACCACATCTAGAAGAACCATCTTTCACTTATCAAAGCGAATGGTTCATCTTCGTGTGGCATGTTTTCTTGTTGAACAACTATTTCAACCGGTTGATGCACCGATGCTTCATCCTTAAGGTGCTACTCTAGATGGAGCCTCGAACACGTGGCTCTTTGATGGCCACTTTGGTTGCAATGGCTGCAAAAGGTCTTCTTTCTCCAAACCTGCTTAACAAGTTTCTTTCCTTGATGTGGAGAATGCTTTCCACACCTCACCCTACTTTGTGCTGCCATTCTTTTCCAACACTCAGAAATGACATGGTTATGTAAACCAAAAAAATGGCAAGTTTTTGATGCCATGATTTACGTCCATGATTAGCAACATGCTTATAATGAAAATGAACTCTGGAATAGTGAGACTTGTTATACCTTCCCTGGTGGTCTCTGGCACGATCATGGTGATGAGATATTGCCTCAGATTTTTCACTGCAACATGCACTTCCATGGGATGATGGTGAAGTGTTCCCATCAATCCTCTTCCCTAGTGAGTTTAACAATGTTTGTTTGTCTTTGATGTCCTTCGAACATCCTCTTTTAGTGTATCCCAAACCTGCGTAGCAAGGTCTCTACACAACCTCCAATGGTTGAGTTATGCCTTGGCCACGAATTCCAAGTCCTCCTCCTTGGTACCCCATCTTGGTAAGGAGTCTCATGCTAGTTTTCTGTAATGGGGATCTCCCCATTTACAACATAAATAATAGCATGTGGAGATGAAACTAAAGAAAAATCAATAATGTTTACCTCAACTATTGATTTTGAAACAGGTGAAGAAGGCTTCTCTAAGCCTTCGTTGCGTTTCACTTCCTCCAAGGCCTCTGTCACGGCTTGTAGCTAAAGCTGCAATCACTGCTTCTCCTCCTTCTCTTCCTGTAGGAGTGTCTTCAATGCCTCATGATATGCTTGAATACTTTCATCATTGTACTTCAATTCTTCCAATGCCTCTGTCATGGTTTGCAATTGAAGTTGTATTCATTGATTGTCCTCCTTCTCTTCTTGTAGAAGTGTTTTCAACTCAGCGTTGTATGCTGCTTGTTTCTCATAGGCTTCATACAAAATTTATGCTTTCTCGGACACCCTAAGCATGGTCTCATACATGTCTTTGACATCCTCCATTGCTCATCTCAGTGAACGTTCAATGGTTCACGCTGGCAATCCAAATCAGCAAGAAGACCGCTCTGATACCACTTGATCCGGGTAAATTTCACCACCCTTTAAACCAAGACCTTTTACTTCGACTGATGTGTTAGAATTGCATCAAAGCATTAATGAACATAAAATAACATATCTGTAGGCTGTAAAGAAGAGGAACATAACAAGCATTAGCAACACAATATATTGATAACGGAGTTTGTCCAGGAGGGACTACGTCTCTAGGCCTCGATGTCAAGATGGTGTAGGCCGCTGCATTAAGTGCTGGAAAGAGTGATGTTGTACATGGATGGTATTTTCTCTTTCACACAATGAAAATGCCCTCACGTTTGACTGCCCGACCCCCTCCTCCCAAAATGGATCTCCAACCATTGAACCAAGCGACTCCCTTGGGGAGTTCGCCCAACCCAAACCAATATAAACCTTCATTCCACAAGTGCGTCTAGGTGGACCAGGAGTGGCACATTTACCAAGACAAAGTGGAACCTTGAGCGCTTGTAGGAGGGGGGCAGAACCATGAACTGAGCTCATTTCCAAAGGGCCCAGATTTGTCCGCCGTTAGAATGAGGCAAATTTTATATGGATTCTGCACCTCTTGGCCTTCCCACTGATTGAGTAGGGCCCGAAAACATAGTCCCTTTTGGATGAACTCTGATATCAATTTCTTGTCTTCTTTGCATGATTTTATGTGCTTCTCTCTTCTTGTTTCATGCCTTTTAAGTTACGTGGTTAATATTCAATTTTAAATGTAATTCTTTATTTTATCTCGAAGTTAAAGATCTTGGATCAATTGCAATCATAAGACTATCCAATAAATACTCCTCCATATTCAAATTAATACTTTGTCACTTCCTTGAACAATTTATGGTACCTCCATCTGCATTTAGTTTACATACTTCATGTTTTCATGGTACTTCCATCTCAATTGTTGTCAATATGAGAATTGGTGTTGCATTTAATTTACACTTCACCTTTTTGAATTTCACACTTTCCATAATGCAATTTTCTTAGTTATTTTTTTCCTCTATATTTTCTTCTACTCTTTGTTTTTCAAAAAAATAAAATAATTAGTCAAAACTTATGGATATAAATTGTAATTGCATTGAGAGGTTTTTAGTAAGTTAATTACAACTCAATTGTTGAATTCCAATTTTGAAGAGTAAGAAATAAGCATTGAGAAAACCCAAAGAAATTAAGTCATGTGTCTTTTTTATGTTCACATATTCCATCTCAATAATAGTATGAAACATGTTGATTCATAGTTATTTTAATGCATTTGTAATTCTATGTGTTTGCTTGTTAAAATTCATGACATGATTAGAGTTTTGGTATCATATTATTTTTCTTTCAACACAATGATGTGTCTCTCAATCGTTTAATATGCAATTCACGACATCCCCACTAATACAATAAATAATGGGAAACAAAAACATAAATAAGAAATGAATGTAAGTCCCTCAACAATACACCAATCTTGTAAAATTTTGGTCTAACTCATCACAGAGATAATGTATGGGGTTTATTTGCTTCACATAAAATTAGTTAATGATTATATTTGGGATTAAAAATTCTATTAATTTTAGATATGAAATTGCACAACATAAACATTGTGAATGTCACCAAGCATAAACTTGGGTTAAGACAATTAAATGAGAACTAGTTCTCCAAAATGATCATTCTGGTTTCTAGATTCCATGCATATTTATCTATTACACTTTTTGATTTTCTTCTTCTTATTTCTAAAAATATTGTTATCATTGTGATGATACTTTACAAATATATCTATTACACATTTTTATTTTCTTCTTCTTGTTTCTAAAAATATTGTTATCATTGTGATGATATTTTGAAAATATTTTGAGAAGCTTCATAGCTCTTTTTTCCCCTACCTCATATTCTTTTTAACATTAATGATTGGAACAATATTTTTGAAGATAGGTGAGATTCTTATGAAACAAGGAAGAAGGTAACTTTTTTTTTATAATTATCAAACTTATGCATTAGGGATTATGCTCTAGCATCCCACTCTTTCAATCATTTTCACATGGTTTGAATAGAGTGAAATAAAAATATCCCAAAGAAGATAATATAGGCTCTCTTTATTAATTTTGCATTGTTTGATAAATCTATCATCCTTCAAAGAAGGCATCAAGATGAGATTCTAATGAGATCTAGAATGAACATTATTCCCATGGCTAAGCATGATTATGGTATGCTCAAAATGTGAGGATAAGATGCATTAATGATGCATCATATGGATACATAGATTAGATTCTCTCTCATATAGATATATGAAAAAGTATTTGATTTTGTGATAATGTTTAAAGTTTTTTTTTGTCATCTTTAACAATTTAAAATTGCTCAAAAAAAACTTGACTAGTGTTTATGAATTAAATAATAATAATGATTGACCTAGGCGCAGGTGCAACCGCCCACCCTCGCTCCCCTGCCTCTGCTACTTGTCTGCGGTGGCATGGCCCCTCCGAAGACCATCTCGGAGGTGACTCCCCCTCCTAATCACGCCTTGGCATTCTTGGCTTTGATCGGTTCTCTGAATCTGCCCCGAACAAGGCCTGCAATATCTAAGTTTGTCAAAAAACTGTATGGGATTCAAGAAGTCTCTCTTCCTCCTACAATCCCTCGAATGGTCACCCTCTCTCTTGCTGAGAAAGGTCTTATTGGGCAATTTACTGGTCTCTCTCCCTTGCCGAAGACTATCCAGAAATGGGTAGAGCGCAACTAGATGGACAAGATTAATGGGAAATTTTCAATCAGATTCTATGGCAGGGGCTATTATATGTTCCATCTTGAGACCAAAGAGGATAAATATCTCATATTCAGGAGTGGACCATACTTCATGGACACCAGAGGGCTTTATATAAACAAATGGACTCCTGATTTCGATCCGGAACTCGACGTTCCCAATTTTGTTCCTGTTTGGGTCTGTCTCCCTCACCTTCCTCTTCTCTGCTTGGGAGACGATTCGGTAAGAGAAATTTTAAATTCCGTAGGAAATTTTATTGAAAAAAGCGAGCGGAAGGACAACATGCAAGCCTGTGCAAGAATTTGTGTTGAGGTAGATCCGAGAAAGGGACTTCCGGAGCCGATCAAGCTACAAGTGGACAATTGGATGCATATACAACAAATTGACTACAAACAAGTCCCTTTAAATTGTAAGGTATGCCACTAATATAGTAATTTCGCTAATAGATGTGGAAAAGTTATTGAAGTTGAAAATACAGATCCTGAAACACAATTGGAAGTCATTAAAAAAAAACAACGCCAAACTCTAAGATCTCCAGTGCCTTCGTCGTCCACCAGCTCTCTCAATCTTTCAATCCCCCCATTCGCCCACACCAGGAACCTTCCTTAACTTCTCTTCATATCCCCGACCCTCCTCTTAATCCTTCCTCAACCCCCAATCCTCCCTTTACCTCCCCCAATCCTTTCTCCTCCCTTGTCTCCTCTGAAGAGGATCCTCCTTAGCCATCCATCCCCTCCCCTCATCCTAACTCCCTTCTTCATCCATCCACTTCCAAGTCATGTCCCCCATATTCTTCATCTGAGCCCTCATCAGCTTGGATTTTCACCCGAAATGCAGCAAAAGAGCAGGGGGCTTCTTTGGAAATCCTCAAAAGAATAGGCCCAGGAAGAAAATCTTCCAAACACCATCGTGATGAAGAAACATAGAAGGACATTGCTCTAGATACCCAACACTCAATAGATTCCTACATCGGAGGACCTATAATCAAAGAAACCAATCAACATGAATCAGGAGGGAAGACAGGGTCACAACCTGCATTCCTGAAATAATTAAAGGTCTCACATAGAACTGCAGGGGACTAGGGCACCCCTCCAAAAAATCTGCCCTAAAATACCTTCTTAGTCAAGAAAATCCAAACATAGTCCTTCTTCAAGAAACAAAACAAGGAGAGACTAAAATGAGAAATATCATAAATAAAATTAGGAACTACACGAGCACTTTGGTAGAATCTAGAGGTGCCTCGGGAGGCATAGCAACAATATGGAACCAGAACATTTGGAAGCAGACTACAATTGTTAGGACTCGTGATTGGATCAAAGTCATACTTCAGAACCATCAAGATTACTATTTACAACATTTATGGGCCAAACCACTACAGGGACAAAAAAATTTGCTAGAATGTTATGAAAACTAATATAGAGAGTGAGGAAAATCTAATGTCATCATTGGAGGGGATCTAAATCTAATCTTGCACGCCAATGAAAAAAGAGGAGCTAGTTTCAATCCAGACGATGCTCGAGAGCAGTTGGAATCCATTATGCTTGATCACGATCTGGTGGATATCGTCCCCAAAAATCAAAAATTTACTTGGAATAATTGTAGAATTGGGGTTGGAAATATTATGGAGAGCCTTGACCGCTTTCTTGTTGATGTTTCCCTCATCTCTCATTTTTTTGTTGCCTCCTCTTCCATCCTGACTTGTTATGCCTCTGATCATTATCCTGTCTCCCTTATATTAGGAGACCAGCCTTCCTTGAGACCCCTCCCCTTTCCATATAATCCGCTCTGGTGTGAAATTCCTGAAGCTCGACAGATCATGATCAGCTCCTGGTTACAACATGTTGAGGGCTCCCCTATTCATATTTGAGAATCTAAACTGAAACTTGTGCACATAGCACTCAAAGAATGGGTCAAACTCCATTACAGTTAACCAGACAAAGTTAAAAATTACATCAAGAGAATGCTTGAAATATTCCAAACTGACATTGACATCTAGGGAATAAACAAAGAAAAGAAAGACCATGAAAAAGAGCTCTACTGGAATTGGTATAAAGCTAGCAGGAATTAAGTGTTGAAGTTTGCAACAAGAAACATTGAAATTGGCATCCAGAAACAACATCCTTGACCCTAGTGAAAATTAAGCACCTACACTAGGTGGGGCCCACACAAGCTATTTTTAGGTGAATTTCTATTTATAGATGCATGGTCAAATTCTATTTATAGGTGAGGTCTATTTATAGATGTATGTGCAAGTCCTCTTTATAGATTGCATGTTTATTTATAGATGCATGCCGGCTATTATCATCCGTTAATATTAATTGGACAATAAGCAATATTGTATTCTCAATGAGCACTTGGAAATAGTTAACCGAAGTGGAAAATCAGTTAGCTATAGGAATTTCAATTTGAGTGGTTGGTTAGTGGGACATGGACTTAGTTGTAACTAAGTGATTCGAAGTTGTAACAAAGTTGGAAGTGTAGTTATGAAAGTTGTAAAGTAGTTTAACTCAGTTGAGTTAAACTCAGTTGTACTAGTTGTAACTAAAGATACACTAGTGAGAGATCAAGTGAATTAATTATTAATTAATTCACAATCAGTGGTCTCACATGCAACTAAATATTTACTACTATTAACTACCTGCATGTTAGATACAGTGGAGACCCAGTTGAGATGTAGGTGAAAGGGATAGATTGACTATCAGTTCTGACATTATCGGTTGCACACATGCAACCACACACACATTGGATGTGCATATGAGGATTATACAATCAAGGTAGGCAAGGATCATTCATTCAGGGGTTCTTTACCATCAGGGATTGTGCAGTGGAGGCAAGCTGTCTGGAGGCAGTAAATTGGCTAAGGAACTTGCCAATTTTTGTATGACAGTGTGAGACAAATAGTTATTGTATTGAGAGATCTTGGAGTAGATCTTTGTATGTAAGTGTTTCATGATCCATGATATAATACATAATAGAAGATAGTGGGGTTTTTAGCTTTATGCTTTCCCAGTAAATTATCTGTGTTATGTGTGATTGATCTTTCTTCATGATATTGCTATTAGCGATTGTGTTTTAAATTCCGCAAATATTTTGTAGAAGCGATTCTGTATTTAACAGTGGCATATAATTGTTAGATCAGGATAATCAAGGCAATACATATTTTGTATTAAATTTCTACATGGTATCGGAGCACAGGAGATTGCAATTATGAAGCAGGAGCTGAGTTTGTTGGTGGAAAGAATTCAAATTTGCGTAAAGACTTTCTTGGTGCTACAGCAGATTTAACATCGAAATGGCTTTCAATGGCTTGAGGTTAGAGTATGCACTCGAGGGTATCTCGAAATACATTGCTTGGAAGGATAGGATGGAGGCGATGCTCAAAGATAATGGCTTGAAGGAATTCATTGACAATGATGTTCCTAAGCCCACTTCGACAAATGATGCATTACTTAATGCATGGAAAAAGAAAGTGGCAAAGGCGAGGAGGATTATGTTGGAAGGAGTATGAGACCATATTTTCTCAATCCTTCATGGGAAAGCCACACCATATTCTATGTGGAAGGCTTTTACGGATCTTTTCCAAAGCAGTAGTGACCATAGGAAATTGGCGCTCAAAGATAAACTCAGGAAGATTAAGATGGAAAAGGGCGAAAACATTCCAAAGTATCTCATGAAGTTTGTCCAATGTCGGGATGAACTGGGGAGTGTGGGAATAATTGTTGCTGATGATGATTTGGTGAGCTTGGCTCTCTTAGGACTTTCTAAGAGTTGGCACAGTTATGAAGACTCCATCAACGGACAGGAAAAATTGTCGGATTGGGAATGACTGTGGTCGGATCTAGTGCAGGAGGAGTTCAGGCGGAACACTAGAGATGGCTCTTCATCAAATCATGAGGATGAAGAGGATTGTGATTTGGCTGCCAAGGTGAAGAAGGGGAAGGGGAATAAATTCCATTATAAATCTGAGGTTGGTGAAGATGACAAGGAGCACAACATGTCCAAAGTGAAGTGTTTTCATTATCACAAGTATGGACATATTGCCACAAATTATCCACAAAAGAAGAAGAACAAGATGGTTGTTGGAGCTGCAGCCGGTGAGGCCCTTGCCTCGCAATTTGAGCTTGACTTCTCATTGATCGCATGCATGGTGTCAAGTGCATTGGGATCGGGGTGGTACTTGGATAGTGGTGCTTCCTTTCATATGACAAGAGATAAGAAAATTTTCAGTGACTTGGAGGAGAAATATCTCCAGATGCATATTTAGTTGGGTGACGATGGACGATATAGTAAGACTAGAATTGGTACCGTCACCTTTTAGAGGGATTCATGTAAACTCTTTCATTTAAAATATGTAATTCATGTACCAGGTTTGAAGAAAAATTTAGTCTCAGTCGCAATGTTAGAGGATAGAAGCTATGAGGTTGTATTTAGTGAAGGAAAAATTTTCCTGCAACACAAAGAAACAAGGAAAGCGAAGAAGGTTGGGATTCAAGTTAAGAATCTCTATAGACTTGATGTACATGGGATTTCTATAGAGCTTCCTATTGTTGGGAAGTGTGAGAAAGCCATGCAGTTGACCCTTGAGAGGGAGTTGGATTTGCATGTAGGTAAGATTGAACCTTAGGATGTGGAGCAACCACAAGATGAGGATCATGGAGTGGGAGAAACCACTCATGCAGAGAAATTTCATGCCTGATGGGTAGAGGGAGTGCATGCAGCTATACCACTAGGTGAGACGTGGGGCAACATGCATGGATAATCCCAAGAAGAAATTTTTGGACAGGATTCATTGAGATGGTGTGGATCTCATGAATCAAACCTGGCTATGAGGAGCCCACAGTACAGTAGTAGCAGGATCATTTGGATTGATGTAGTTAAATGTCGTGAGGACATGAAATTAAAGTGACAGTGTCGAATACTAGAGCACAGATCAGAGTTGACAGCAAGTGCAGAGTGCAAGGATGCAGAGGTCAACAGCGTAGTGGATCCAGAAGACATGTGCAGTTGGTACCAGCAGAAGTTAGAAGACTTTGATGACAGATGCATTGTACTGATTCAGTTGTTTGGAGGCTATTCAGTTTCGTAAATCTTGCATGCAAAGGTTGCAAGGTGAATGCATGGAGTTGCATGTCGCATGAAAGGACATTCCTTTCTTGTTGAGAGGGAATTATTAAGTTTGCAACAAGAAACAGTGAAATTGGCATCCAGAAATAACCTTGATCCTAGTGAAAATTAAGCACCTACACTAGGTGGGGCCCACACAGGCTATTTTTAGGTGGATGTCTATTTATAGATGCATGAGAAAATTATATTTATAGATGAGGTCTATTTATAGATGTATGTGCAAGTTTTAATTATAGATTGCATGTTTATTTATAGATGCATGTCGGCTATTATTATCCCTTAATATTAGTTGGACAATAAACAATATTTTATTCTCAATGACCACTTGGAAATAGTTAACCTAAGTGGAAAATCAGTTAGCTATAGGAATTTCGAGTTGAGTGGTTGGTTGGTGGGACATGCAAGTGGACATAGTTGTAACTGAGTGATTTGAAGTTGTAACAAAGTTGGAAGTGTAGTTCTGAAAGTTGTAAAGTAGTTTAACTCAGTTAAGTGATTTAAACTCAGGTGTGCTAGTTGTAACTGAAGATACACTAGTGAGAGATCAAGTGAATTAATTAATTATTAATTCTCAATCAGTGGTCTCACATGCAGCTGAATATTTACTACTATTAACTACATGGATGTCAGATCTAGTGGAGACCCAGTTGAGATGTAGGTGAAAGGGACATATTGAATATCATTTATGACATTATCAGTTGCACACATGCGACCAAACACACATTGGATGTGCCTATGAGGATTGCACAGTCAAGGCGGGAAAGGATCATTCATTCAAGGGTTCTTTACCATCAAGGATTGCGTAGTGGAGGCAGGTTGTCTGGAGGCAGTAAATTGGATAAGGAACTTGCCAATTTTTGTATGACAGTGTGAGACAGTTAGCTATTGTACTGAGAGCTCTTGGAGTAGAGCTTTGTATGTAATTGTTTCATGATCCACAATATAATAAATAATAGACGATAGTGGGGTTTTTAGGTTTATGTTTTCCCAGTAAATTATTTGAGTTATGTGTGATTGATCTTTCTTCATGATATTGCTATATTCCGCATAAATTTTGTAGAAGCGATTCTGTATTTAACAGTGGAATATAATTTTTAGATCAGGAGAATCCAGGCAATACATATTTTGTATTAAATTTCTACATGAAGAGGAAAAATAGAGGCCTAAATATAGATATATCTGGTTGCAGGTCGGGGAAAAAAATACCTCTTTTTTCCATAAAGAAGCCACAGCTAGAATGTCAAGGAATAACATCACAGAAATCACAAATGATGAATGACAGAAGCACACAGATCCGGAAGCTATTAAAACAACAGCATACAACCACTACAAAAATATTTTAACCAAGAATGCAGGGCCGAAGGATTACAATGATTTTTTGACTTATACCCCTAAGTTAATTATGGAGGAAATCAATGCATTTCTCACTAAGGAAATTGAGTAGGCTAAAATTCTTAACGCAATTTGGAACCTCTACCCCAAAAAATCTTCGGGCCTGGATGGGTTCTCCATAAGTTTCTACCGAACCTTTTGGGATGTCATCAAAAAACACCTTATCAAAATGATCCTTTGGGTTCAAAGAAAAAATAAGGTTGGGGGATTCACTAACTCAACTTTCCTTCCCCTCATCAATAAAGAAAACCGCCCCTCTTCCTTTTCCAGATTCAGGGCTATCTCCCTCTACAATTCTTCATACAAAATCATAACCAGAATCTTGGCTACCCGCCTCAAAACCCACCTCCCAAATCTCATCTCTGAAAACCAAGGAGGATTCATCTCCCAAAGACAAATAACTAACTCCATCCTTTTCGTCCAAGAAGCCATCCACTCTAGCATGATGAGATGTGATAAAGGTTTTATCCTGAAACTAGACCTGGCCAATGCTTTTGATAGAGTAAGACACTTCTTCCTTCTCTTTGTCCTTTAGAAAATGGGATTTGAAGAAGAATTTATATCTCTCATCCAAAGTTTCATATCCAGTCCTTGGATATCCCCCTTAATCAATGGAAGACCTGGGAATTACTTCCAATCCTCCCGAGGCCTTAGGAAAGGTTGTCCCTCTCTCCCTTCCTCTTCATTCTTATGGCAAAATCTTTCAGCAGGGCTTTGGATCACAAAGGTAGAGAAGGGCTAATCACTGGCATAAAATTTAACAACGGAGTCAAGAATATGAATGACTCTCATTTTGCTGATGATACCCTCTTGATGGGTGTGGCCTCCAACATCATTGCCCAGAGGTTGAATTTTTTATTAGACAAATTCATACATTACTCTGGAGGGAAGATAAACTATCACAAAAGTTGCATTTATGGGTGGAATGCAACTATCAACACTATCCACAACATAGATCAAATTTTTGGGATCCCCTACCAATGGAACTGAACCCATTTCAACTATCTTGGCATGCCTGTCAGTGCTAGACAGTTGAAGACTGAGATCTGGAATCCCAACATCAACAAAATGAAAAATAAATTTCAACAATGGGGATCCTCTTGGATCAACTTGGCTCAGTGCATCATCCTCTTAAAATATATTCTATCTTCCTTGCCTTTGTACCACTTTTCCCTTCTTCAGGATCCCATCATCATTTAGCACAAAATAGAAGCCATCTTAAGACACTTCTTATGGCAAGGAGGAAAAAGTGAGAAGAAGTAATTCAATTTGGTTAAATAGAGACGGGTAACACAAAATCATGCAAATGGAGGATTGGAAATTCGCATTCCTACACTAATGGACATTTCTTTTAGGGGGGGAATTATTTGGCACCTCATAGCGGGACAACAAACTTGGTGGAAGCAAGTGCTGGAGTCAAAATATCTCTCCACGTCAAGGAAAAATCTCTTAGAACATACAATTCCTCACAAACCTTGCACTAAAATATGGGCTCTCTGCAAAAAATATATTCCTTTCATCATCAATAATATCTCCAAAGTCCCTCATGGAGGACGCAGTGTAAATATCTAGGAAGATAGAATTATGGGGCAGCCCCCTCTCTCAAACAACCCCAGTACTCTTCGCATTCAAAATTATCTCAGAAGTCATGGGATCAATACATTGGACCAAATCTCCAGTTGGGAAGGGAATACCAACTTATGGAAGGGCTGGACCTTCCCACCAATGTCTCCTCTCCTTGAGAATGACCAAAAAATTTTGAAAGAAATGCTCAATGGTGTTTCCCCTCTGAACAAAGATTGTCAAGACAACTTCAAATGGGATCCCTCTAGTTCCTCTTACACAATCAAAGCTGGGTATGAGTCCCTTCTCAAAGATCATTATCCCACTCCACCCTGGGCCATCTGGAAACAAATATGGAAATATGAAGTGCTCCCCAAAGTCAAAATATTCACTTGGACCCTGCTCAAAGGGAAGATCCTTACCTCTGAAAACTTTTAAAAAAAGAGGTATCAGTTGCGCTTCTAGATATCCCCTCTGCCTTAAGGCCGAAGAGACTTCCTTCCATCTCTTTGTTGGATGCCCCTTTGCCTCGCAGTGTTGGATTTCTCTAACTGAATTCTCTCGGATTGATCTAGGTGCTATCAGCTCAATCTCATATTTGATCACAAAATGGAAAAGAAGATACCCTTGGGGCAAAAAAAGCAAGTCAGTTACCAAAATATTTTGGGATACTATTCCCTGTGGTTTGCTATGGAACATCTGGCTAGTAAGGAACAAGGCTATCTTTCAAGAGCAGAGACCCTGCACAAGAAAAGTCCAGAGCAAGACCTAGAGTCTCACAATTGAGACTATCCTCTCCAAAAATAACAGCCATATAAACTTTAGCAATATGCAAGTTGAAGAAAGAAACTTTTTTGGTAAAGCCCTTGAAAACCCTCCGAGGTTTAGCAAAAAACCAGACAATCGACTTCCACACAATGAGCAGTGGAAGATTAGACTCAAAGAGAAAGATATCATTGAGTGGCTTGATGGGATAAAAAGGCCAGCGCTATTCTTTGATGGCGCTTCAAAATCAAACCCAGGTATTGCAGGGGTGGGAGGATATATAAAGGATGAACAAGGTTGCCTCATGGCTACATATGAATGGGGGCTTGGTTACTTGTATAATAACAAAGCTAAAGCCTATGAATTTTTGAAAGGTCTTGAGATTATTAAGACACTCCAAATGGAAAAAGTCATGATATTTGGGGACTCAGCAATCATCATAAGCATGATGGTGAATTCTTTGCAGACCCCCAATGTAGCTCTCAACAGGCTAATTGATAGATGCCGCACCCTGTGCAAGGAAACTAAAGACATCTCATTCTTCCATATTCTCAGAAAAAACAACAATACATTTGACATTTTGGCAAATAATGCCTACAAGAGACCTGCCGGTCAACTCTTTCTTCAAGGAGCCACATCCTTTTCTCCTATGCCATGATTTTCTCTCCTTACATTATATTTCCCTACCCAATTCTCTCCCTTTTCTCTACTCTGACAGGGCAGGTCTGCTATTACCTAACCTTCATCAGTGATCTTCCCATCAACTTATTCTCTCGTGACCATCGCCCTGTATCACCTTCACTCGTCGATTGTGACTTTACAACTGCGCCTGGCCGTTGGTCCCACCATCTCTTCATTTGAATCGCTTCTCTTTCCCTTTCCCTTTAAGACTCTTCGCCCCTCTCTGCCGATTTCGTTTTTGCAATATCGCTCCTCCTCGCCTCCCATCGCAAATCGCACTTCACTCCATTTTTCGCTCTCTTTTCAGACCTGCAGCTCCTATCGCTGATTGTGATTTTTCGATTTCGCATATCGCAGACCACTTTCTTTTCCTTTTTCGCTTTTCTCACTTCACGCTTCTTTCCCTTTAGCTCTTCACATTTCGTTGCTTTCTCCATTTCGCTCTTCTCCCGTCGCAAACCGCACTTCGCTCCATTTTCCGTTTTCTTTTCAGACCTACAGCTCCTTTCGCTGGTTGCGATTTTGCGCCTTCGCATATCGCAGATCGCATTCTCTTCCTTTTTTGAGCTTCGCTCTTTGCGCCTCTTTCCCTTTAGCTCACTGCATTTTGATACTTTCTCCTTTTTCGTTCTTTTCTTTTCGCCGTCCTTTACCTTTGCTCTTCGCTCTTCCTTCCTCTTTTCCTTCTTTCTCTAAGCTACATCTATCTCGATTCTCCTTCTGCACTGGCCCTTCAACATTTCATTTTCTTCATCTGTGTTGCCGCCTCCACTGTCTTCAGCAATTCATTTTCCGCAACAGTGTTTCATCCTCTCTCCTTCAATCAAGCAGTCTTGAGAAATGAAAAATTCCTTCATTCTGCCAACCTCCAATCCGAGATGGAACAAATCAGAGGACAACTAAAGCTTATGGAACAAAATCATCAAGTGGACATTGCTTTCCTCCGACACCAGGTGCAATCTTCTAAGGAGCAGTTGAGCAACTCCTCTAACAGTTGTGCCAACATGAAAGAGTCAAGGCAGATTCCAAAAATATGTCTGACAAGAGATTAGTGTCAACACTAGATCGAACAATGTTGCCACGGTCTATCCAGGAGAAAATCAAGACAACATTGACTATTTCGCATTCCTCCATCTTTCTCTTTAGATTATATCTTTTAAATTTGCTTTTATGTTCTCTGAGTTTGTTAGAATATATCAGGATTTTGTCATGTAGTATAGTAGTAGTAATAGTCACAAAGGAGACTCAGTAGTTTACCACTTAATCCCAATACTCTTCTCCAAAACTAGAATGTAAGAGAGAATTCTTTCCTATCTTTTCTAAATACTAAATAGCAATAGATCTTGTTAAAATATAATAGATATATATATATATATATATATATATATATATATAATCTATCAAAATTTAAATTAAACTTTACAAAATATATCTATTATTAATTTTTATTTTAAATTTTAACTTATCTATTAAATCACATGTGTTAAATTTTAACATTTTTAAGTTAAATTTTAACATTTTAAATAATTCGAAAAATATATTTTAACTAGAAAATTTTTATTTGAAATGGCTATCTGATTGACTCTGGTAAATTGACATATAATTTTTTTTTTTCAAATTTTATTATATTATAAAATGGTTAAATAAGAATACAAAATGTTCAAATTTTTCATTATGAAAGAGTTAATCAATATTTACCCTAATTCTTCAAATTTCATCATGACTTACACAAATATGCACAAATGATACAAACTCATTCCGACAAACGTAGGCAAAAATTAATATTTTCCACACAGGACATGCATTTTGGGAAATTTAAACAAAGTCAAGATGACAGGATGTGGCAGAGGTTAAGCTTTGACCCACATGGCATGCCATGGTAAAAGACACGAAGTACCAGATTAAAGTAGAAGACAATCAGTATCTTCATGGTTCCATTGGCTACGTATCACTAAGTGATTCTAACAATATGTTACATTTAGTAATAAGACATTACTGGCCACCTTTTTAAATCAGATTCGTTTTCCAAGCTTTAACAACCAACAAAATGGTCTGTACATATAATGTCATAGATCGGAAATTGTTCCAGATTCTCCTCTTAAAATAACACAGTATCCCATGTGGTCACATGGTACTTGGAAAGATTAGGTCATCCACCTAGCTATGATAACTAGGAAACAAAGCTCACCGCTCCTGGTCTTCAAATTTTAAAACTATTTGAGCTCATTTGTCTCGTCACGTGATCCTCAAGCTGGTCCAGTAAATTCCCCTGTCAAATATTATTATGAGAATATAGTGGATTTTAATGAGAAATCTCGAAAAAACACAGATCCTTAGAGTGGATAAAACAATCTGGTGAATGTTGTCTCTTATATTCGTTCGTATTCCAGCGCCAAATTCCATACTCCAAGTTAATGGCAGAGGCCTAATTGTATATGAACACAATTATTATTTTTTTATGGTCATTCCATTTGTGAATGTGATCTGCTTAATCTGAATCAATATCCCTCGTATTATTTCAAACCTAATTCAATTCCATTGCGTTTGTTGCAGCCATGACTTTATAAATGGAGAACCAAAATATCTCTGAAAAACACATAGAGTTCAGAGTTCAGATATATATATATATATATATATATATATATATATATATATATATATATGTGTGTGTGTGTGACATTGTATTGAGTTTAGCCTCAGTCATTGCCCCAGTGCTGCACTGAGTGTTTCTGAACATATTTCTAGATATTTTAGTTAGTTTTGCAGTTGCCAGATTTTGCTACTGTTCAGATTCTGTCATCATGGAAGGAGCTGCTTCATGCTTCTCAGAATCATCTGTAAACCGAGGTTGTTGGTCGGCTGATGAAGATATGGTTTTGAAGAAGTATGTGGAAACTCATGGCGTAGGGCGTTGGAATACTATGGCAGTAAAAGCGGGTAAGCCTTTAATAGTTTCATTAGGTTTCTTTGGATTTTGTTGATGCTTATAGTTCTTTTTCTTGGGCTAGATCCATGTTGACCTAATCGTTCAAACTGCTCTTGTTTTCTGGTTTGGTTTGAGTTAGCTAATCGTTCAAATTGGTCTACTTTTCTGGTTTTGCATTACTTTATTAGGCTTATTTGCAAACATCTTGTCTAGTTAGGAAAAAAAAGTTAATTGTTATTACAAAAATATTTAGTCAAGGGATTTAAATTTTGATTTTTTTTTTTAATACTATATATTTAAATATAGTATTAACTAGTTGTTCTTGTTCCAGTAGTTTTTCTTCTTAAAAAAAATAATTATAAAGATGCTTAACTACTCATTATAAATAATTATAAGATGTGTTCACTAGATTGAAAATGCCTCTCGTATGTTGCACAGATGGTCACTGATTGCAGGGCGTGTGCCCGGGAGAACGGATAATGAGGTCAAGAATTACTGGAACATTCATTTGAGCAAAAAATTAGAAACACGATCAAAGATTCCGACGCGGAGAAGGAATTTTAAGGGATCTCGGCCACTAGACAGTACAGATCCTGAGAATCCGATGACGATAAATTCCACTGACGGTAACGGCAATTTGAATTCAAGATCTGCAGACGCGGCCGCAACCAATACTCCACAGCTTAATTCGCCAAGGGATTCGAACCTTGCACCTGTAGATGATTCCCGAAAAAAAAATTATTCCGGACCTGATTTCTTGAATTTCCGCCCTTGCAGCACCAGTGTGATGAGTGGCCTTAGAGAGCCATCGCCATTGTTGACAGATGAATTCGTTAGTGCAAAACTATTATGTCCAGTTAATGGTGATCAGGGAGTTTCTACAAGCGCCTTTGAAAATCTGAGCGTGGGATGGCCATGTTCAGATTTAATACATTCTTCGCCTTTTTACAGTTGGGTCGACATACTCCCTAATTGGATTAATTGCTCAGTCGAGATAGAGGATCAGTGGTTCCCAGGCCCAGCGAACGAGCATATCTGGCCCCTCAATGGTGAGCATGGTATTTGAATTACAGTTCGGCAGGTTTCAATCTCGTGCCACCATTAATTCATAGAATAATCTTTTGGTTTCAGAATAGATTCAATGTATTCGATTTCAAATTTAAATGGACATTTAGTACCTCCGCAGGTTTCTGTGCCCATTTGTATTTTACGAACTATGTAAAAAGTAAAAGAATTATTTGTCATTAAAAATATTTAAAATTACTCATAAGCTAGACATCAAATTAGTCATTTAAAAAAACCTTAACAATCCCAACTTTTAACTCCATAGCCTTTTAGCTTATTTTTATTTTCATTTATTTTTCTATGTAAGTTTTAACATAAATATTAAAATTTTGCAAAATTTTGAAAGAAAAAATTATTACTCGCATAAATTTATTTAAGTATGGAATTGACATGAATTTAAAAAGATCAAATTTAGTTATTTATAAGTTTTTTTAGAGTACAAAATACAATATATTATTTTTCATTGTTTAAATTGTATTTGTGAATGCTAAATAAAATATATAAAATAAAATAAATATTTTAATTATAAAAACTTAGTTTTTCATAACATATATATAAAAAAAATTTAATGATATGTAATTGACATTAAAATATTTTACTAAATTAATTTCTTTTATAATTAATATATTTTTAAGTATATATGTGAATATTAATTCTTATTAAAATATTTTATTAATAACCTAAATTGAATATCTTTTTATATACAAAATTAAAATATTTTATTGATAACTCACATTGAATATTTTTTTTATACACAAAATTAAAATATTTTATTGAAATAATTATAAATTAGTTAATATAGATCTAAAGAAGAGAGAAGTCAAACTTCACATGACATTTAGAGACAAATGAACAATACAAGAAATATATATTAGATTGTAAGAACTAAATGTTTATAGTCAAGAACAAAAACAATCAACCAAACTACAAGAGGTTATCAAAGAGCTAGAAGAAAAACTACATAACAATCTGGCCAAAATAGTTTGTAATGTAACTTCCATAAAAAGAAATGAATAAGCTCCCGAATTAGACCATAAGTTTATCAAATGAATGAACTTTGAAACCTATCATTTTTTATATTAAAGCACAAAAAGATAAAAACATGACAGCAATAATAAAACAACTAAACAGCAAATCACAAATTGAAATAACTTCACATAAACTAAAAAGCTAGCAAAAAGTATTAAACATAAATATCAAAAGTATTAAACATAAAGATAAATTGTTTTGTGTTAAGTTAAACTCTAATAACCATAAATATAACATTAAAAAAAAAAAGTAGCATTATAGAAGGAAGTTCAAAAGATAATTATTATTAGGTTTTGAGACCAAAAATATAATAATAAATAAGAATTTGGTACACTCTAGATTCTCACATGGAACTTCAATGGTTTTCCATGGAGCAAAAGGCATATCATAATTTGGATACTAATTGAAATTGATATTATGGCTCTAGTTGAATGTGGGAAGCTTGAAGAAATCCTCATAACTTATTACATAAAAAAGAGCATTTATTTCTTAATAAAAAATAAATTAATTAATTAATTAAAAAAAAAAAAATTTAGAATAAGATATTCACACCTTAAAAAATGAAGATAGTATCCTCTTATTAAGACTTTAAAGCTAAAATTGTAACTAAATATGTCATTCTTCTACACCTTAAAAAATGAATATAGTGTCCTCCTACTCAGACTTTAATGCTAAAATTGTAACTAATTATGTCATTCTTCTAAATAATGATTCTAATCCTAATCCTATTTTACTAGGACCTTGTTTCCACTAATATATACAAAAGAAACTTTGAAGACCTCAGTGAAAGTTTATTTGGTACTGAACTAGTCAAGCTTTGTAGTTCTCAATATCTACTAATTTGCAATGATTTAATGAAATGGTCAAATTCTAACCAAATGGCTTGCAACCATTTGTTGGGAAGTAGTCTCATAGATCATTTGATTTCAAATATCCTCACATACAACTAAATGGTAAAATTTGATCTTTTCTTAAAGGAATTAAATAGTGAATTAAATCTCCTATCATATAAGAACAATATTAACTACCTCCATCATAATTTTAGAACACTGGACTCTCTAGCTCTTTTAAAAAAAATTATCAAGGTGATAGGGAAAAGTAAATTAATACAATCACCCCTTGGTATGACAATGAGTGTAAAATTGCTAGAAAAGTCATCAAATTTGTTTTTAATAATTTCTTAAAATTAGGTAAAAAAAAAACTCTAGTAGTTGAAAGGAAAAAGACTACATTATAAGACAATGAGAGAAATTTTTCTATCTACTAAATATAGATCCTAATATATATGGAGACAAATTTTAACTAATAAAGCTAAAGAAAATAATATGATTCCCATTAAGCAATGAAACTCCTACCTTAGAGAATATTTTTCAATCTCATATGGCTACACACAACATTCCAAATGTTAATATAAAGGATGAAATGTTTCTTTTTTTAGAATATATAAATTTTGGTCTTAAACAAAACACGAGAGTGAAATCTAAGGACATCAATGGCTACCAATAAAGGAATTTTGGGGTATATAATGAGTCTCTTAAGGAAAAAATAAAATAATAGTTTTTTTTACTAGGACAATTGGCATTTGGGTGGGTTTCGTATTATATAATAAGGGGTCTATTCTTGTTGCCACCTCTATAGCCCTAGGTGGACCAAACCACCCCCAACATTTGGGCCATGGGTAAGCAACTGTGGAATTAAACATGAGACCTTTAATTCACAATAATTTATTCTTGTTGCCACCTCTATAGCCCTAGGTGGACCAAGTCATCCCTAACATTTGGGCCATGGGTAAGCAACTATGGAATGAACATGAGACCTTGAACTCACAATACTTTGCATTTTCACACGCTTGCAATGTGAGATTCCCGAGGAGGGGTGTTAATAATAAAATAAGAGTTATGATTTGTTTAAAGAAAAAGAAAAAAACTATTTTTATTGTTGTATTTGTGTATTATCTTCTTCGATATTTACTCAAATGCCAAGGGTAGGCACCCATTGGATTTGGAATTGCATCTAGAAGTGCCTACACTTGACATTTTAGTAAACCTATAAGGAGATCAATTTGAATATAGAATTAAAAATAGGTAGCTTTCTTCTTTTTCCCCCAAAAATATTTACCCTTGGAGATGACATCATCATCATCTTGAATATTATTGGTTCTTTTAAAATTGATTTTGTTAGTAACTAAAAGAAAAGTTTGTTTTGACTGGAAATCATTCAATTTTGGACCATCTTATTATTGTACCTGCCCCCATCAGCTATTATGCATTGGGTTTTTTGTGATGTTGACATTAATTTCTTTATTTGCAATTTTTTTTTATAGTTTTCCATAGTTACACATTAAAAAAAATTATTTTTTATTTATTTAAATTATTTAAATTTATTTTTCTGATTTCTTATTGGTTCATACTTTGAACATGTTATTGAAAAATGCTTTGTAGATTGTGCTAAAAGTACAATGCATAATTAACAACATTTAATAATTTATTTATTATGCATTGCTTGCCATATTCAATTTCCATGTGAAAGGGAAGGAATTCTGTACGGGAGTTAGGAAATGAAAAACTGTGCCCAGAGATGGCCACTTGGCCCATGAGGGGCCACTATTTCAATTGGATAGGTGTACATTGTTACCAGCATTAACACTGCCTACCATACATTCTTGAATTGTGTCAAAATTAATTAAATCTCAAATTACAAAGCAAATAACTGAGAGTATTCGAAATGTTGTTTCAGACCAATGTGGGATTTGTAGTGTTGTTTCAAACCAATGTGGGATTTGTAAAACCATAATCTACAGTCTGTCTAGAATATCTCTGCCATCATTCTCCCACAAAATATTTTACACTACCCAGAACACCCATGGCCACCTCATTGTTCCACTATATTTTACTGTACATTACTAACATGGCATAAATAAATTAAATTATTGATAATAAAAAATAAAATAAAATTCCTAATATCAAACGTTGTAAAAAACAGTTTAATTTTTAGTAAACACCAAAACTAATTCAATGTCAATGCAAATCAAATCATTACATGGATAAGAAGTTATGTCATTAGTAAATGAACCAAAATTTCTGTGTTTCTCTTAACCTTGATTTGATAGAATATTTATTAAATTTATAACAAACACATCCTGTACAACTTATGATAATAAGCACCACAAATTACAATAATAATAATCAGAGGTTCAAATTTCGATAAATGAATTTTATATATATATATATATATATATATATATATATATATATATATATATATATATATATACTCGTACAATAACGAACTTCTATTCACAGAAGATTTTGGTTTAATAAGTTATATCATTAATAAATGAATCAAAATTTGTGTATTTGCTTGATGCGATAGCATGGTTATTAAAGTTATCATAAACAATTCCTCCGCAACTTGTGATAATAATAGTTACGACAATAAAAGTGTGAAGTTTAAAATAGTCTGAGGTTTAAAAGTAAAATGATATATGGCGGAGGTTTAAATTTATATATATATATAGTTCTTATTGTACTTGCTCTCTGCAGGCATTATGTATTGGGTTTTTTGTGATGTTGACATTAATTTCTCTATTTGCAATTTTTTTTTATAATTTTCTATAGTTAAACATTAAATTTTTTTACTGTTTATTTATTTAAATTATTTAAATTTATTTTCTGATTTCTTATTGGTTCATACTTTGAACATGTTATTGGAAAATGCTTTGTAAATTGTGCTAAAAGTACAATGCATAACTAACAACATTTAATAACCCAAATCCAAATTTACTTCATGATATTTGAAGCGAAGTTCTCAAGAAAACCATCACATAAAACTAAATGACCCGGCACGACCAGATCTTTCGATGTAATGACAACCAAGGGAAAAAGGCACAGGAAGAAGCTCCTTCCACCTACCATGTTTTGTTCAAGTTTAGATAATTAATTTAAAAAATAACTCGTCACAACGTCTCAAATGGATGCAACCTAATTAATAACCATGAGAGTCAATATTAATAGTAATTCTATACAATTTTTCAATGGATGCAATGTAATTAATAACCTTGGGAGTCGTAATTAATAATCCGATGCAATGTTTCAATGGATGCAACGTAATTAATAATTCTCTGCAATGTTTCAATGAATTCAACATAGTTAATAATATCGAGAGTTGTAATTAATAACGAAATCTGCAAATAAAAATTTTGAAGCCTACAATTGATGTTCCATTCATACAAATTGTTTGATTTTACCATTAAGTTATTTTCTTGATAATATATCTATTTATTTAATTAGTAGATTCCTTACACAAATATTTTTATAGGACAGCTTGGCAGATATTGTGTACAAGGGAGGAATATAAACTAATTCAAATAAATGTTTGTAAGAAAGGTTTATTAAAGGCTTGCTTCAAGTTAAATTTGTTTTTGATAGACAATTTTTTTGAATCATTTTTCAAGGGTCGGAATAAGATATTATGTATGGCAACCCAAAGAGTGGAAACTACCTCAAATATATACATTTTCATGAGGACGTATAATTATTAAAAATGAATGTTCTAAAATAAATTCATTTTAATATATTAAACTGGTTTGATAATAGGTTTTGTTGATTATGGATAAAGGTTAATCTTTCAAAATTGTTTTTTTTTTAACTGTAACGGGTATGTTTTTATTTATATGGAGAAAAAGATTGGACTTATGCCATGGCAGCCATCATTACATTGCATTTGTTTTTGTTTCTTGTTCTATTACAAGTTGCAGCTTCCTCATGGGTTGCAGAGTTGGAATGAGCTGTCGCCATTTATGAGAAGTTGTCCTTTCCCAAGTGTGCAACCTTTGTTCACCATAAGATCTGCTTCACTGTTCAAGATTCTGAGGATATGGAGGAATTTGTAGGAGTCAAAGTCGAGTAGGACTCTCTTTAATCTTCTCAAAGTTTTGTTGAGGCTTGCATTGGTGAACAATTTTTCCGTATTTAATTTTTTTATTAAGATCTCTGAGTCTCCAAAAGCTTGGAATTCTTTGTCACCTCTGTCTCTGGCTATTTGACAAGCTTTGAGGAGGCCTAGGATCTCTGCTTGGTTGTTGGTTTTTTGCCCGATGCCCCAGCAAAAGCTGTCCCTTCTTTTTCCGTCCGGGGCATAGATGGCCCCTCCAGCTCCTGCTACCCCAGGGTTGCCTTTGGAGGCTCCATCGAATAATATCGTAGTTATTTTTTGTTTTCACCACCATTCATGAATGGTAGCTTCGGAGTCTCTTTTGCACCATTCCAGATTCACTGAATGAGGGGCTGATAGCTGCTTCCGAGGGTGGGGGGAAAGGGGGCCCAGCCACCTCTCTTCTTTAGGGAGAAGAAAAGGATCTTCTGAAAAATATTGTTGTTGGGCTGCTTCCAGGAGGAAGGATTTGGCCTTTACTGCTACTGAGAAGGGAGCTTGCACCTTTTCGTTGAATATCAGATCATTCCAAGCCAACCAGATCTACCAGCGCACAAATTTGGGGATAGCGTTCCAGACTTTTCTCCAAAAGGATTTGTTGGGGATTTTATTGGGATAGCATTGATTCCATGAATCAAATAGATCAGCAACAAAGTTAAATGGGGGGACTATGATTTGAAGCTCATGGAGAATGAGTCCCCACACTTCTTTAGCAAACTTACATTCCATGAAGAGGTGCTTGGATGTTTCTAAGCTGCTTCTGCACAGCTCGCATCTATGCGGCCCAACTATACTTTTTTTCATCAGGTTGTCTCTAGTTAACAGCTTGTTATGGACCAGCATCCAAAAGAAGAAATTTACTTTAGGAAGAGCAAGCGGTTCTCATACTTTCTTCCAGTAATCCGGTGTTTTACTGCTATTCCTAATGGGCTGGAGGGCGCTATAAGCTGCTACTATTGTGTAGCTTCCAGATTGCCCCCATCCCCAACTTTCCTTAATTTTTCTATTCACTGGGGCCGCTTCTTCTTCAGTAATTCTTCGAGAGTGAGCTTCTACTGGTTTAAATGTTCAGGGACTCCAAAAAAATCCCATCCTTGCCAATCATTGTGGCGATCCCATTTGGATAAATCGTGGACACTGTTAATCCCTGCGCGTTCCAACCAATTTTTTAAGTCTGCGACTTCTTCAACTTCCGAGAGAGGGTCTCGGTCCATTATTCGATCATACCACAGGTTTGTTTGTTTGTCGTTACCTGGAATCTTGTACGCCTTACCTTTGAAGAAATTCAGGCTTTTGCTGCATAGTTTCCAAACCTGTGTGCAGTTGATTGTTTGACTTGCCTGCATATTTCTGAGCGGCACCTTGTGGGCGTACTTCGATTTCAGCGTTTCACAGACAAGATGCTTGGGATCCTTGAATAGGTTCCACAGGATTTTGCCTCCCATCGCCAGGTTGACAAGAGCAGGGTTGCGGATTTGTAGACCTCCCTTAGGGATTGAACGTTTGACCAGGTCCCATTTCACTAAATGAATTTTATGTTGATTTCCCTTCCCCCCCTGCCAGAGGAAGTCTCGAAGAATTTTGGAGATTTGATCCGTCGCACTTTTTTGGGCGAATAGGAAGGCTGCTTGGTAAATTGGGAAAGCAGATAACACAGACTTGATTAGGATAGCCTTGCTTCCTTTTGTGAGCCAGTATCCTCCCCAGGTTGTAATTTTTGATTTAATTTTGCTGATAATTTCGGACCACAGTGACCTCTTATTGAAACCATTTGTGATGGGAAGGCCGAGATATTTTATCTTCTCCCAATGGGCATGACTATTGAAGCCAAGAAGGTTAGAGATACTTGTGAGCTCATGCTGCTCAATGTTCCAGCCATAGACTTCACTTTTTCTTTCATTGATTGAGGCTCTTGAAACCCTGCAGTAGCATTTAAGGACAGCATAAAAGGCTTAGGAAATTCTAACAGAGGCACCTCCAAGGAGGAGAGAGTCATCCACAAATAGAGCATGGTTCTGAGCTGGAGAGAAATTGGAAGGTTTGAGGCCAGGAAGGGAGCCTGCAACTTTTTCAGCTGATAGCTTTCTACTGAGGGAATCCGCCATCAGGATATACATGAAGGGAGAGAGCAGGCATCCTTGCCTGAGGCCTCTCTGGGCTTGGAAAAAAGGAGTAGGGCGACTGTTGACAAGAGGGGAAATCCAGGGGTTGTCAGTACAGGCAATGATAAGATTGACAAACTGGGAGGAGAAGCCAAAGGAATGGAGGACTTTGTAAAGGAAAGAGTGATTGACTCGGTCAAAAGCATTAGCCATGTCAAGTTTTATCAGCATCCCTTTTTATTTTCGCTGATTGCTTGAGTGAATTGTCTCCTGAACTTGGATAAAATTATCCAGGATGTGCCTGCCTTCTACGAAGCCACCTTGATTGCTAGAGATCAGCCTATTTAGCAAGGGCGTAATCCTGTTTACTAGAAGCTTTGCCAGAATTTTGTAAGAGGCATTACAAAGCGATATAGGCTTGAATCTAGCGAAGGTTTCAGGATTGGTTTCTTTAGCAATAAGGGCGAGGTAGGTGGAATTAGTTCCTCCTCCTACCTTGGCTTTTTTCATGAATCCTTTTATCATCTTTAAGAGATCCGCTTTGATGATGTCCCAGCACGTCTTATAGAAGTGTATGGTGAATCCATCGGGCCCAGGAGCCTTATCCGAATCCATAGACCAGATAACTTTAATGATTTCTTCTTCAGTGATAGGGTTAATGAGTGCGGAATTGTCTTCAGGGCTAACCAGGAGAGGAGATCAGCAGTTTCCTCCTCATTGCCTTGATTTCCTGCGGTGTAGAGATGTCTGAAATGACTTTCAGCTGCCTCTTTTATCTGGCTGAACCCTTTACAAATTTGCCCCTCTACTGTTGTTATTTTAGAGATACGATTTCTAGAGAGTCTTGCTCGATATTGACGATGGAAGAAGGAGGTGTTCCGGTCACCAGCCTTCAGCCACAGACTTCGAGATTTGATTCTCCAATACTCTTCCTCCATTCGGAAAGATCGAAATGATGAACATTGAATTTTTACTTCTTTGTCAAGCAGCGCTGATGTGATATCTTTGCTTTCCATTTCGACTTGCAGTGCCTCTAATGACTGCACTATTTCTTTTCTTTAGCTGGTTGGATTTGGGGAAGGTTTCCTTATCCAATCCTTCAGGGCTTGCTTTGTGGCTTTGAGCTTTTGTTCCCACACATAACTAGAGGACCCTGAGAAGGATTTGGCCCATGTTGTTTTCACTATATCGATGAAACCATCCCTTTCGATCCAGAGAAGGCTGAATCGAAAGGGGATTGGACCCAGATCTTCTTCATCTTCTAGAATGAGCTGAATTGGTTTGTGATCTGAGGTCAATTTGTGAAGAATTTTGGTGGTGATTATCTTCTTGTTCATCATCAGAGCGCCTTGGACCAGAAATCGATCCAGACGGGCAGAGATATGATCCTCTCCCACTCTGTTGTTGGACCATGTGTAGAGCCCTTTGGCCGGTATGAAATCTAGAAGATCCCACTGCTGAATGAGGTCTTCCACCAGGGGGAGCATGGGGTCTCTGCTGATGATTCCTCCGCTTTTTTCTTTGGATTTTAAAACAATATTTAAATCCCCAGCAAGAATGATGTTTCTTGGGGAATGTTGCTCTAGGAATTCGAAGAGGGAGTTCCAACAGTCTCTCTTTTCTGAGTGCAGAACAGGTACATAAAGATTGAAGAGGGAGATGGTCAACTTACTTGTACAATGCGTTAGTTCCGTGTAGATCCAGTGCTGGGTCTCGTGGGATTTGTTCAGCTGGAAAAGATCTTATGTCCAAAGAGTTGCGAGCCCTCCGGATGAGCCTCTTGAGCTAACTGCTCTTCCTACGCTTTTCTTCCATTTCGTCTTGCTGATGTCTAGAAGGGATTTTCCCTCTATCTTAGTCTCTTGGAGCATGAGAATATCTGAGGGTTCTATTTTGAGAAGATCCTTGACCGCTTCTGCTTTCGAGGGGTTACCCAGACCTCTACAGTTCCAAGAGACGAGACGCATTATTGACCAGGGGTGGGGTGGGAGCCTCCCTTAGGGGGCCTGGTCCTGGTGTTTCTCCCAATAGACATCTCTATTGTGGGTTGGATTCCTTGGGTTTTGAGCCTTTCAGCCTCCTCTTCCCTTACTTCTCTGCGGGATTTCCTGCCGACTTTTTTTGTGGGCTGCTCGTAGGTTTCATCCTCCGAGGAGTCGGAACTATCAGCTGGTTTTTTCCTTGTGACATCTGCATATGAGGGATTGGAAGGGCTTCCTTGGAAGGCTTCCAGATGAGCCATTTCCCCATCTTCTTTGTTAGTGATAGGAGGTCCAGTATGATCTGAATTTTCCGAGACTATTGTAGTTGGCTTGCTCTGAATACTTTCTTTGCCATTTGAGTTCTTTTCTTGGGTGGGGTTGGAGCTGCTTGGTGCCTCATTCGGAGTGCCTTTCTCGTTGCCTTTTTTGTGATTGGTGTTTTTTTGTACTAGGGTCCATTTCTCACCATTTTGTTTGTCTTGTTGTTCTTCCGCCTTTTTCTTGCAATGTTTGGTGAAGTGCCCATAGCCATGGCAGTGTCTACATTTGAAAGGGAGTTGTTCATAGTCCAGCTCTTGGACATGCGTCCATCCTGCAACTGTAAGTTTGATGGCTTCCGGCAAACCCTCCTCCAGATCTACTTCGACACAGATGCGAGCACATGAGTATTGGTCTTTTCTTACAACTTGATCTATATATTTTCCTAAGCCGTTGTTGATGATCTGAAGAGAATTTTGATTCCAGCAGTGGAGGGGGAGATGGGGAAACCGCACCCACACCGGTACAGCAGATGGGACATCCTGAGCTGGGTCGAAGTCTGGCGACCATTTGTTAAGATATAGGCCTTGCGGGCCCATAAAATAAGGTCTGTTCCTGAAGATTAAGCTTCTATCCTATGCACTTTCGAAGACGAAAACAAAAAAACCTTTGCCAACGAAGTAACTTTTTATTCCTTCTTTAGTTAACGGCGTCCAATTCCTTTGAGTCCAATCCTCCACCGACTTGCGAGAGGTCCAAAGGCCCGTGAACTGGCCTATGAGACCTCTCTCAGCAAGATTCAAAGCTGCTTTGCAGGTTTCTTCTTCAGGAAGGGCTACCGAGGGAATGGTTTCCATCTTCTTGACGAACTTCTGTTGACTGGCTGAAGGCAGGCGCTTGTTACACGAGCCAATCATAGCTTTGAAAGCAATAACCTTCGGGGGAGGGGCCAGGGGTGGGTCCAGGGGAGGATCCGAACTCCCAGAGGACGTCATGGCTGGGCGCAGCAGAGCTGGAGCCTGGGCACGACAGCCCCAAGGGCGCACAGGGGCGCAGGAACCCTAGCACGAACGCTCAGCAAGAGAGATCGCTCCGCTCAGCAGGAGAGATCCGATAATCTTTCAAAATTGGTAGAAACTCAATTTAAACTTCATATATATATTTGGGTTATTTATTTAAATTTTATATATTTAATTAAAGCATTTTTATTTGATGTTAAGGTATTTTATTTTATATAATATGGAATTTATATATATAATATTTTAAAAATATATGTACGTACATATATATATTAATTTAATATAAATTTTAATTATTTTAATTATTTTTTAATTTTATTGATTAAAAATTTATAAACTCAACACTAAAATCTATTACTCAAATTTTTAACCTTTTTTTTTAATACCACATTACAATAATTAGATCCTCAAACCAGAAATTTAGTGTATTTTTTTCCTAAGTGAGATATGAAAACTCTATATGTCATTTTAAACTTACAATCAACAAAGCAATTTTGCCAAGAAAAAACACAACAATCCTTACATTTGACTTATATGCTTATTATTGAATAGCAAATATATTATTGAATTTTAGTTCTAGTATAGCATAAATTTTGTCTATATAATATTAGCTCATGGTAGAGTAACAAAAGCTATTTACAATTCAAATTTTTCCATAATAATTTAAGCTTAAATTTCCATGGTTTATAATATTATTTAATGCATATATTGATTATTTTTATAATTAATATTTTTTTAAATGTGAATTGTATTAAAATGACTTTACATTATATTTTAGCTCATTCTTAAAATTAAAAAAAAAAATTATATACTATATAATTAACTTACTTTTACTTAATTGTACATAATTTTAAATTCATAAATACATCTATTATTTTTTTAAATAATTTTTTAGAGCACGGTTGAGTTGAAATAAATAAATAAGTTAAATATTAATTACATTTAACCAATACTAATTACATAATAACAATGCAAAATAAATTAGTAATTAAATTAAACTAAGTAGCAAGAACTAAAAATAAAATTAAATATTTATTTAAAAATAAAAGTAAATTTTTATAGTATAGAAGATGTATAAATATCATGCAAATTAAATTTATAAGAACTTTATCATACCTAAACATTATAAAAAAATTATTGATAATAATAGTTTAAGTGGAAACTTATTTTAAAAAAATAATTTATTATATTTGTTATCATAATTTACTAAATTTACATTGATAAAAATTATATAAATTAAGAGTATTTTGCAATTGCAGTTCAATATTTAATAGTATAGTGGAAACTTATTTTAAAAAAATTATTTACTATATTTGTTATCATAATTTACTAAATTTACATTGATAAAAATTATATAAATTAAGAGTATTTTGCAATTGCAGTTCAATATTTAATAGTATAAAATAATAAATAAGCAAACTATTAGCACAAATAATTTAAAGAGAAGTGGCAGATTGAAAATATATATATATATATATATATATATATATATATATATATATATATATATATATATATATATATATATTATAATTAACATAAATAAAAACTTATTTTTTTAACTATAATATATTTATAATTAGTTAATCTATGATTGAGCATTCTAAATGTGATAGATTCCAATCTTAAAGTGTTATTCATATGTTCTTACTAAGTGAAAAAACAATTACTCATAAACATACTCAAACTCAAATTGTAACATTTCTATATTTACATTAAGGGGTAGATAATAGCTACCATGTAGCCTTGTTATATTGAGGATCATTTTGGAATAGTGTTGTAATGATAAAGCCAATATCCATTATTGTTTCTTTGATTTTGGAAAAGCTTTTGACATTGGTATTAGGACTTTCCTTTGGAATATGTTAGAAGAGCTAAAATTTCCTTATGAGTTGGAAGTTGTTAATGTAAGGCTATATGAAAGTGTCATTTCTAAGTTTAGGAACAATAAGGGGTGGTTAGAAGAAATCAATTGTAAGATAGGATCCAAGCACATTTATCCTTTATCCCCTACTCTCTTTGGCATTACATTGGTAAGTTAGAATGTCATTTGGAAGATGTTGTTTGTATTGGCCTAACTCTGGCTTGTATATTCATCATCCTTTAAGTTGGTTGTAATGGCATAACTTTGGCTTGAATAGTCATCATCCTTCTTCAACACTGTTACCGATGAAACAGGTAACCTGACCTGAAAACGGGAACTCTAGCCCAAAAAGACTCAAAAAACATGAAAAAACACCCCAAAAACAAAAAAAGTGTATTCTAGAATGCACTTGGTTTTTTTTGAAGGTCAAATGTCAACATTTTATAAAATTATGCTAAAAACAAAATTGTTTCTTGAAAAAAAGATTGAAAAAACACCCTCAAAACAAAACCAGTTAACGCTGGAATAACAAAACAAAACAAAAAAAAACAGTTGTCATATTTTTGACATTTTTAAAAATAGAAATAACATTTTTTAATTTCTAAAATTCAAACATTAAAAAAAACCTAAAATTTAAGAAAAAAAATAAATTTAAAAAATAAAAACATTTTAAAGCATAAAATTTAAAAATATATAGGAATAAAAAAATAAAAATAAAAACAAAATAAAAATTTTAATTCAAACATTAAAAAAAACCTAAAATTAAAAAATTAAAAAATTAAAAAAAAATTAAAGATTGCAATTTCAAAATATATAGAAATAAAAAAATAAAAATAAAAATAAAATAAAAATATTAAATTAAAAAGAAAAACAAGTTAAGAAAAGAAAGAAATTATAAAAAATAAAATATAGAAATTAAATTTAAAAAAGAAAAATAAAACGTTTATTAAATTTAAAAAAAAAAAAAAAAAAAATTTAAAATAAAAAATTAAATTTAAAGAAATATATTAAATTTTAATAAATTTAAAAACTTTAAAAAAAAAAATTTGAAAAAAAAAAAAAACATTATTGAAATTAAAAGTTAAAAAATGAAAAATTAATTTTAAAAAAAAAAAAAAAAAAAAATACAACAAAAATATTAAATTTAAAGAAATATATATTAAAAAAACAAATAGATTTTAAAAAATATATTAAATTTAAATTATAAAAAATAAAATATATATATGAACTTAAATTAAAAATATATATATTAGATTTTATTAAATTTAAAAAAAAATGTTAATATTAAAATAACAAATTGAGTTAAAAAAAATATATTAAATTTTAATAAATAAATGAATAAACAAATCAATTTTAAATATAAAGAAAAAAAAAACATTGTTAAAACAAAAAGTTAAAAAACTTTAAAAATCAATTAAAATTGAAAAATTGAAAAAAAGCAAATTAAATAAAATATATTAAATAAAAAACAAATTAATTTGAAAATATTTTTTTTTAAATACACAATTTTAATTGAAATATATAAAAAATTTATGTAATTAAAAATAAAAAAATAAAAAAATAAAAAATTTAAAAAATATATCAAATTCAAATAAATAAATTTAAAAAAAAATAAAAATTTTAATAAATTTTTAAAAATTAAATGAAAAAACTAAACATAAAATTTAATAATAAAAAAATATGAAACAATTTAAAAAAAAAAAAAAATTAATGAATAAAATTTTAAAAAAAATGAAAAAAATAAAAATAAAATAAAAATAAAAAAATAAAACAAATTAAATTTCAAATATAAAAAATAAATTAAAATAAAAAATAAAATAAAATAAATTTTTTTTAATTAAAAAAATCAAATTAAAAAAAAAAAAAAAAAAAAAAATATATATATATATATATATATATATATATATATATATATATATATATATATATATATATATATTAAAAATTAAAAAATAAAAAGAATTTTTTGATTGTGGTGGTGCCGCCAATCGGCCTCCCGCCCAGGTGACGGCAGAGGCCGGCCGCTAGGCGGGAGGCCGATTCCGATAATCGCCCTCCCACGGTAGGAGGCCAATTCCGGGAATCGCCCTCCCACGGCGAAAGGGCGATTCTCGGAATCACCCTGAGGACGTGGGAGGGCGATTCTCGGAATCGGCCTCCCGCGGCAGGAGGGCGATTCCAGGAATCGGCCTCAAGGTGATTCCCAAAATCGGCCTCAGGGCGATTCCCGGAATCGGCCTAAGGACGCAGGAGGGTGATTCTCGGAATCGGCCTAAGGACGCAGGAGGGTGATTCTCGGAATCGGCCTCTCGCGGCGGGAGGGCGATTCCCGGAATCGGCCTCAAGGCGATTCCCAAAATAGGCTTCCCGCGGCGGGAGGGCGATTCCCGGAATCGGCCTAAGGGCGATTCCCAGAATCGGCTTGTCACCGCAGGTAGGCAATTCCCGGAATCGGCCTGTTGCCGCGGGTAGGCGATTCTCTGAATCGCCCTGAGGGCGATTCCCGGAATCGGCCTCCCGCCGCGGGAGGGCGATTCCCGGAATCGGCCTCCCACCGCGGGAGGGCGATTCTCCGAATCGGCCTCCCGCCCAGGTGGCAGCGGAGGCTGGCTGTTGGGCGGGCGGGGGGTTGCAGCCCTCCACCCCCCCAGCAGTTGGCCTCTGCCGCCATCTGGGCGGGAGGCCGACTGGCAACGCCACCACGATCAAAAAATTCTTTTATTTTTTTTTTTTTTTAATTTTTAATATTTTTTTTTAATTTGATTTTTTTTTAAATTCAAAACATTTAAAATTATTTTTTTTAATTCAAATTTTTTATTTTAAATTTAATTTTTTTTAATTTTTTTTGTTTTTTTTTTCATTTTGTTTTTAAATTGAATATTTTAGATTAATTATTTTCTAAAATTTAAAATTTATTCATTAAATTTATTAAATTTTAATTTAATTTAAAAAAAAATTTAAATCTTTTAGTTTATTTGGTTTTTCATTTTTAAAATTTATAAATTGTTTCATTTAAAAAAAAACAACAAATATATGAATGTTTGTTTTTTGATTATTTGCACGTGGTTTTTTTCATTTTTTTTTTTTTTTTTTTTTAATTATATTTTTTTTTTTTTTTTCAATTTTATTTTATTTTATTTTTTTATTATTATTTTATTTTATTTTTCATTTTATTTTTTTTTAATTTTAAAATTTGTATTTTGTTTTCTTATTATTATTATTTTTTTAATTTAAATTTAAGTTACTATTTTATTTTTTTATCTAAATATTAATTTTGTAATTTAAATTATTTTCAAATTTTCTGTTTTAAATTTTTTTTTTAATTATATGGATTTTTTTAATAACTTAGAAAAAAAATGTTTTTGATGTTTTTTTTTTTTGTTAATTTTGGTTGTTTTTCTTTAAATTATGTGTTTTTTTTCAAATTTTGTCATTTCTTTTGATATAATTTTCGAATATTTTTGTTTTTTTTTGTTTTTTTTATATTTTTTTTTTAATTTTTTATTTTTACGAGTTAATTTTGTTTTTTTTAACATTTTTATTGGTTTTTTATATTGTTTATATATATATATTTTTTATCTAAGTTTTTTGTTTTATTACCAACATGAAAATCACCACTCTAAAAAAAAAGGTTGATACTGCATCAATACGTTTCAAAATTAGCATGAAAATCACCGCTCTAAAAAAAAAAAGTTGACGCTGCATCAATACGTTTCAAAATTAGCATGAAAATCACTAAAATTTAAAAAAAAATATTGATACTTCATAAATAAAAATATTGGAGTGTCAAAAATGTGCTAAAAAAAAAAAAAGAGGTGATTCTGCATCACCACTTTTCAAAATCGAATGCTTTTTATGCTACCAAAGAAAAGTAGGTAACAGTGCGGTTACCTATTTCATCGGTAACATTGTTCTTCTTTATGATGATGATATTGTTCTTATGGAAAAAGATCCTCATGACCTCAATAATCATCTAAGAACCTTCAAGGACTTTTGCTCTAGTATGAGCATGGCTATGAACATGGACAAAACAAAGATTATGATAATCATGTCATGCAAGATCACTTATGATACTTTCATATATGTAATAAGCACTCAACCACAAATTTACTCACATAAAAAATAAATTATAAATTCACCGTATGATATTTCAAACCTTAGTTTTCTGACACTATTATCACTTACTGCAGGTCCTGTAAGTACCATTGCTTCACCCAAATAAGACAACTGTTATGCTAATTATTCATTCGCACATAAGAGATCACAATCATTTAACACTTTGTAATAATACCTATCCGGAATTCATTATGGTTGGCACTTTATATTATAGTTGACATTATTACCGATGTAATCCCTAAGTACTTTCTGCCACCCCCATGGTTTTAATGTTAACACAATTGTCATTATACATTCGGCCTCGGTGATCTATTTAGCCAAGGTGCCCTGTATGGCTTTAATCAGCAGACACGTGGCCCACTACACAGTGTTGATTGGTTTTACTATCCGACGGTGGTAATAATCTCGGGATCGATAATGTCCTTTGGTAATAACGGATTTTTCGCTCATTGTGTTCTTCTGCTGGAGGGCTCCAGAGGAGCTCTCTGCTAGGGTTTACGCGGACCTCGTCGAAATCATGGCGGACAGTGGTGAAATGCCTCCCAACAGCCTTATTCTTCAACGCTTCCAGGTAATCCCGGGTGGTTTCACCAATTGCTTTCACTGTTCCTCGTTTTCTCCATTTAATTTAAGAGTTATGCTCATGCTCTGTAGGGTTTTAAAACTATCTCCAGTTTCTCCTAACTGCTTCCGGTTAATCGCTTGCTCTTTTCCTGCTGATTGCCAATATGTGTCAGTTTTCTTAATTCAACGCATAATTTGTTTTATGGCCGACAGGGACTTCTCTAACCCTGGTTCTACTTCGTTCGGAAAACTACAAGTGAGATTTCCTCTTCGTTTGTCATTGTTTATTGTAACCACAATGGTGATGCAAACCCTTTCACCTTCCTAACATGTTCTTGTTTTCACTCAGGTAATAATTCTAGCCCCTTTCTCGTCAAGGGTTCTCATGGTTCGAGTTACGATGGAGTTCTTACACCCACCTCGTTCACAGGTACCCAGCCGTTGATGAACTTGGATTTCCATGGCCCTCTACCATTACTGGAACATATGTTTTGTCTTTGCTATGGTAGATAGAATTGGCTAGGTTTAAGGACATGTAACTTCGTTAACGTTTTCAGGAAGTTGAGTCATTTTAAAGGAGAAATGTTAAATGTGAACATGGCGCGGCTAACTGCCGGTTAATCTGTCTTATGCTAGCCTCTGGCCGCAATAATTTTCTACCTGTTTGACAGAGTCCTGTTGTTAAACATTTGTATAATTTTGGGACAGTCCGGCCGGGGTTTTCAACCCCCGTGCCCTCTTGAATGAACGACCAGGAATTTAATTTGGGGTTTATAAATATTCCTCTGTCATGTTTTTTATTACAGCTATGGTTCAACTGGTATTTGCTATAGAAATGCTTTGCGTTAAATTGTGACTATTTCTACCTATTATTTGCTATGTTTCGGTATCCATATTCGACAAGCGAGTTCGCTTTGTAATTTTTCTTTCTGGTTACAGAATCTTGGGTGCATGCACTGTGTTATGAAATGTGGATAGTCTATTTTACATTGTATGCTACGAATGCACAAATCATTGCAGCTTGTTTATTGTTAATAGTAATGTGAAGCACGTCTTCGAAAGGTTTACATTCAGTCTCCGGTAATTGTATCTTCTTGCAGGGTTTCTTCAAAACTGTAATTTAGAAGTTCTCGTTGTCAGCTTTTTCTTGTGAAAAGAACTGGGTTATTCATTTGTTGTTTTCCCTAGTTTCTTGCTTTTGCCTTTCCTAAGAAGAATTCTTACAGGTGACCGGACCACCATTTGTCCGAGTTTATCATAGGAAGGGGGCGATCTATCCAGAAGCCTGTTTTATTCAGGCATTTGGATTAACGGCCCACCTGTAATTATGTTTTTCCTCCTCTGTTTAAATTAGTTGAACTATTGTAGCATTATCTCCGAATAGTAGTTACTCAGACCTAGCTACCAACCCTACAGGTCAGCACTTACAGCCCCATTGTCTTGTTACCTACTGTTTCGGGTTGGTTAAATAAACTATGTCCTTTAATATACGTATCGTTGCCCTTTGACTACTCTCCACAGAATACGTTTCACCAGAATGCCGAGTTCAAAAAGAATTTACAACTACAGTTACATATTGCTGCGTTAAACAAAGATAAACTTAATTAAATACAGATAATCTTAACTATAACAGGCAATTATTCTTTCTAAAGAAACAAGAGAATCTGTCTGCATTTACTCATCTGAATTCGTATCCAACTGATGATACTCGTTACCTCTCGTCCACGAACTGGGCAATTACGTCCACATTTCTCCCCCGAGCTTCTAGCCTGGGTCTTGTTGAACACGAAACTCTGCAGGAGAGTTCTCAGGACAGTCCGGTCCAGCTCTCCAACTCCAGTGAAAAACATAATTTCTGGGGAGAACTCGGGACAGTCCGGTCCAATTCTCCAACCCAGAGGTTAAACTGTTCTGAAATATCCTTCCAGTTTTAACAGAGTCCCTTCCTTTCCTTTCTCACAGAACCCCCAACTCTCTTTGGAATCCCATCTTTATTCCAGAGTTCCCTTAGGTAACTGTAGAAACTGTTTTTCTGTTCAACTGACTCCAGATTTACTTTTACCATCAATTTTTACTCGTAAGTAAATTTCACAAGTTAAATCTTTATTCAAAAATAAAAAATAGTTTTGTTCAGATATTTTAATTAATTCATCCTTAATCATTAAAGCGTAACCATTAGTCAGCGGCTAATATGGTGGTTACCGTTTTCCCCCTCTGGGAGATAACACCGTCCCCGGTGTTCTTATTCTAGCTCAAAAAAAAGTTCAGGATAAGCTTCACGGACGAAACTCTCGTCTTCCCAGGTAGCCTCCTCTGGTCCAAAGTGCTTCCATTGCACTTTAACCTGGGTGATGGCTCGTTTCCGGAGCATGATTTCCCTCCGGTCTATTATACTGTGGGGCTCGACCAGAAATTCTCCGTCCGGTTCTACCTGCACACAATAAACTTAGATTAATCAATAAGTCTTTATCATCATGTTATTATTTGAACCATTATGCTTACCCTCTACCTGAATGTTCTGCCAATGGATTATGTGTCTTGGATCATGAACATATCATTTTAATAACGATACATGAAAGACATTATGCACCCGAATATGGCTAGGAAGGGCTAAGCGATACGCTACTAGTCCTACTCTTTCCAGTATCTGAAAAGGACCACAAAATCGAGGTGCCAATTTTGCACAAGAAGCCCATCTTAGTGTACTCTTCTTTGGCTTAATCCTAACATACACATGATCGCCAACCTCATACTCACGGTATGACCTTCTTTTGTTTGCGTACACCTTCTACCTGTCCTGTGCTACTTTCAAATTCTGTTGAATTTTCTTCACCTCTGCTTCCATTTCTGCTAGCATGTCTAGTCCTAGCATGAGTCTATTCTCGGGGCTGCTCCAATTAATGGGAGTTCTGCATTGCCGCCCATATAGCGCCTCAAATGGACTCATCTTTAATGATTCTTGGTAACCATTGTTGTAGGCAAACTCTATCAAGTGTATGTACTCCTCCCATTTAACTGGTTGCTGCATGACATACATTCTCAGCATGTCTTCCAATACTTGATTCACTCGCTTGGTCTGACCGTCTGTTTGCGGGTGGTATGCAGTACTGAAATGTACTTGCGTTCCTAATTCTGTAAACAGCGCTTTCCAAAAAGCTGATGTGAATTTTACATCTCTGTCTGAGATAACGGTCTTCGGAATGCCATGCAGTCTGAAGATTTCACGCATAAATAAATCTGCTATCTGTACTATCTTATAGGTGGATTGGACAGGTATGAAATGTGTCGACTTACTTAGTCTATCCACAACTACCATTATGGAATTATTTCAGTACTGCATACCACCCGTCTGTTTGCGGGTGGTATGCAGTACTGAAATGTACTTGCGTTCCTAATTCTGTAAACAGCGCTTTCCAAAAAGCTGATGTGAATTTTACATCTCTGTCTGAGATAACGGTCTTCAGAATGCCATGCAGTCTGAAGATTTCACGCATAAATAAATCTGCTATCTGTACTATCTTATAGGTGGATTGGACAGGTATGAAATGTGCCGACTTACTTAGTCTATCCACAACTACCATTATGGAATCATTACCTCGTTTTGATTTTGGTAACCCGGTGATAAAATCCAATGAGATCACCTCCCATTTCCATTCGGGAATGGGTATAGGCTGCATTAAGCCCGCTGGGTGCCGATGCTCTACTTTCACTTGTTGGCACTCTAAACACTTGGTTAGATATCTTGTTATATCCTTCCTCATGCCTGACCAACAGTAGTCCTTTCTTATAGCTATCAGCATCTTTTGATATCCTGGGTGCCCTGCATAATTGCTTCTGTGATATTCGTCCAGCAACTTAGTTTTTAATTCCACTCTGTTTGGAATGACTATCCTTTTTTTGAAGATCAACAACCCGTCCTGGTTAATCTCATAATCCCCTTGTCCACCTTGTCCTTCAGTTTCTTGTGTCTGCTGCCACAAGTATTTATACTCAGGATCCTTGTCTGCTTCTTTTCTAATTTGTTCCAAAAATCTGGTTTCAATTTGGTTAACATATAACTCATAAAGGTTATGCAGTTTCCTGCTTAATGCATCCGCAACTTTGTTCTCTTTTCCCTTCATGTGTTGTAGATCAATATCAAATTCGCTTAACAAAGCGTTCCATCTCGCTTGCCGGGAATTTAAGTCAGCTTGTTTAAAATAGCTGGTTAGACTACTATGATCAGTCTTCAACACAAACCTCTTCCCGAGTAAGTAGTGTCTCCATACTCAGAGAGCATGCACAACTGCAGTCAGCTCTAAATCATAAGCTGAATATCGTTGCTCATGATCTTTTAGCTTGCGGGATTCATATGAAATTACCTTCCCTTCTTGCGATAATACAGCCCCAACTCCTTCCTTACATGCATCTGTACAAACCTCGAATTCCTTATCCGGATCTGCTACACTTAACACAGGCACTGTCGTCAATAGCTGCTTCAATCTTTCAAAGCTCTCCTGACATTCTTTTGTCCATTTAAAGATTTTCCCTTTTCTTTGTAAAGAAGTAATGGGAAAATCTATCTTCGAAAACCCTTTTATAAATTGCCGGTAGTAGCCAGCTAGGCCCATAAACGATCGTATATCCGCCACATTCTGTGGCACCTTCAATTCCATGATAGTTTTAATTTTCTCCGGGTCTACCGCAATACCCTTTTTTGATATTGCATGTCCAAGATATTGTATTTCTTCTTTGAAGAAATCACATTTACTGAATTTGGCATACAACTAATGTTTCCTTAGCATCTCCAATACCATACGCAGATGTTGTTCATGTTCTTCCGCATTCTTAGAATAAATCAGTATATCATCAATGAAAATTAACACGAAGTTATCCAAATAAGGGTGGAAAATACTATGCATCAGTCTCATAAAAGTGGCTAGTGCATTAGTTAGCCCAAAAGGTAATACCACGAATTCATAGTGGCCATACCTGGTGCGAAAAGCAGTTTTGTGTATATCTTCATCCTTAATTCTGATCTGGTGGTATCCGGACCGCAAGTCAATTTTTGAGAACACAGTAGCTCCCTTTACTTGGTCAAACAAGTCATCAATACGGGGTAGGGGATACCTGTTCTTAACTGTCAGCTTGTTTAACTGTCGGTAATCCATGCACATGCACATGGTTCCATCCTTTTTCCTAACGAATAGCACAGGTGCTCCCCAAGGTGACACACTGGGTCGTATATACCCCTTATCTAATAATTCCTGAAGCTGCATTTTCAGCTCAGTCAATTCTGGCACGCTCATATGGTAGGGAGTTCGCGAAATGGGCGAAGCTCCTAGTGGCAGTTCTATCGTGAAATCAACATCTCTTTTCGGTGGTAATCCTAGTATTTCTTCCGGAAATACGTCCTTAAATTTTTGTACTACATGTATATTTTCTAACACAGCTGCTTTATCCTTAGACTCAGATAGTCCAACTTGTATGGCGTACAGCTGGCATCCCTTTCTCATGCATTTTTCCATTTGGGAAGCGGTAATTGGACGCAGACGTACAGGCTTCTTTATGCCCTGAATTTCTTGGCGATTACCATTCTGATCTCTGTAGTAGATTATCTTTTCCTTGCAGTCGATGAGAGTCTAGTGTTTCTCTAACCAATCCATACCCAACAATACGTCATAGGATCCCAAAGGCAGAATATTTAAATCCACCATTAACTGTTGTCCACCGATTTGCAATGCACAATCTGATATTTTGGCACTAACTCTTCTTTTAGCTCCTGTAGCTAACTGAACCAACCAGCTCTTTTTAAATTTTGACTTGACAGTTTACAGATTTCCACTAGTTTAGGACTTATATAACTTAGACTTGCGCCTGGATCTACCAAAACAGAAATAGTTTGGGATGACAATTTACCTTCCAGCTCTATCATGGTGGGTTGAAAGTTAGCTTGCCGGTCCTCCAATGCTGCGTTAATTCTGGGTATGCTTCTGGCAATATCTCCCACAGTAGAGGCCTCCTGCAAATTGGTTACTACTTCGGCTTTACCCCGCTGTGGGCAATCCCGATAGTAGTGTGCTGCCCCGCAGCCCCAATACTGCAGAGGTGGCCTCTGGTTGTGAGGTTGCTCAGGTTTATTTGAAGCTTCCACCGTCTTGTCTTCCCCCGGCCATCTAATCCTCTGATGGTTCCTACCGAATTGCTTATTAACTGAACTCCTGGCTGAGCTTCTGAAGTTACTGGTTTTACCCCTTTTGAAACCAGCACTGTTTCTATTTTCTTTCTTTGATTGCCACCCTTTACCTTGGTCCACTTTGTTTTTCGCTTGCTGATAACACAGCCTTGCTTTCCTGATGGCCTCATCCATTGTCTTAGGATTAACAAACTCGATACGCTCCTTCATATGGGCGGGTAAACTGCTCAGAAACCTCTGGACCTTGGCCTTCTCATCTCTTAAGTACGGTACATAGCGCAGTAATGATGTAAACTTAGTGATGAACTCGTCCATGGTCAATTGTCCTAGCCTTAAATCATGAAATTCTTGAGCTTTTTCATCATAAAAACGCTCAGTCAAGTACTTGTCTTTGAAGTACTGTTGGAACTTATCCCATGTCACATCCTGATCTTCTATTCCCCGCACATTCTTCACTTCTTCCCACCATAGGGTAGCTTTATCCTTCAGCTGGTAGATGGCTAACCGTGCCTTAAGACCACTGTCATAATCATACACCTGAAAGTATTTGTTCATATTAATCAACCATGCTTCTGCCACTTCCTCCTTTTCGCCATCGAACGTAGGTGGCTTTATCTTCCTGAATTCTCCGTGCAACTTCACCTTCTGCTTTTTGTTTGCCTTTCGTTCAGTTTCATTTTCAGACTCAGCCTCATTAAAATTTCGGTTTGGATGACTTCGCTGTGACACACTTCTTTCTCTTCGGCCTATATCTTGTTCCTCTGATTGCTGTTGGTTTCTGTCTTGGAATTCTCTATCAGCACTGGGCTTTTCAATCCTTTGATTTTGTTTATCGGAGAGGCTCTTTAGGATCCTCTCCTGCTCCTGCATCATCCTTGCATTCTCCTTGCGTACTCTTTCCATCTCTTCCTGTAACTATTGTACTGTGTGTAACAAAATGCGGGTCTGATGTTGCTGTTCTTCAATCAGTCTGTTAGATCGCTGATGCTGCTCTATTCCCAGCTGAACCCACATTTCGGGGTTTCCTTTGGGTGGAGGTTGAATCTCTCCGAAATTTCGCTGTTGCTGTTGTGAAGGTGTCCATCTTGGTTGTCGTTCCATTTAATTATCTGACTCTGCACGAAATCATTCAATTTGTAACGTTAGTTGACCCAATAGGGCCCAGCGTTGTAACGCTGCTTTGATACCACTTGTAACAACACTCAACCACAAATTTACTCACATAAAAAATATATATATAAATTCACCGTATGATATTTCAAACCTTAGTTTTCTGACACTATTATCACTTACTGCAGGTCCTGTAAGTACCATTGCTTCACCCAAATAAGACAACTGTTATGCTAATTATTCATTCGCACATAAGAGATCACAATCATTTAACACTTTGTAATAATACCTATCCGAAATTCATTATGGTTGGCACTTTATATTATAGTCGACATTATTACCGATGTAATCCCTAAGTACTTTCTGCCACCCCCATGGTTTTAATGTTAACACAATTGTCATTATACATTCGGTCTCGGTGATCTATTTAGCCAAGGTGCCCCGTATGGCTTTAATCAGCAGACACGTGGCCCACTACACAGCGTTGATTGGTTTTACTATCCGACGGTGGTAATAATCTCGGGATCGATAATGTCCTTTGGTAATAACGGATTTTTCGCTCATTGTGTTCTTCCGTCGGAGGGCTCCAGAGGAGCTCTCTGCTAGGGTTTACGCGGACCTCGTCGAAATCATGGCGGACAGTGGCGAAATGCCTCCCAACAGCCATATTCTTCAACACTTCCAGGTAATCCTGGGTGGTTTCACCAATTGCTTTCAATGTTCCTCGTTTTCTCCATTTAATTTAAGAGTTATGCTCATGCTCTGTAGGGTTTTAAAACTGTCTCCAGTTTCTCCTAACTGCTTCCGGTTAATCGCTTGCTCTTTTCCTGCTGATTGCCAATATGTGTTAGTTTTCTTAATTCAACGTATAATTTGTTTTATGGCCGACAGGGACTTCTCTAACCCTAGTTCTACTCCGTTCGGAAAACTACAGGTGAGGTTTCCTCTTCGTTTGTCATTGTTTATTGTAACCACAATGGTGATGCAAACCCTTTCACCTTCCTAACACGTTCTTGTTTTCGCTCAGGTAATAATTCTAGCCCCTTTCTCGTCAAGGGTTCTCATGGTTCGAGTTACGATGGAGTTCTTACACCCGCCTCGTTCACAGGTACCCAGCCGTTGATGAACTTGGAGTTCCATGGCCCTCTACCATTACTGGAACATCTGTTTTGTCTTTGCTATGGTAGATGGAATTGGCTAGGTTTAAGGACCTGTAACTTAGTTAACGTTTTCAGGAAGTTGAGTCATTTTAAAGGAGAAATGTTAAATGTGAACATGGCGCGGCTAACTGCCGGTTAATCTTTCTTATGCTAGCCTCTGGCTGCAATAATTTTCTACCTGTTTGACAGAGTCCTGTTGTTAAACATTTGTATAATTTTGGGACAGTCCGGCTGGGGTTTTCAACCCCCGTGCCCTCTTGAATGAACGACCAGGAATTTAATTTGGGGTTTATAAATATTCCTCTGTCATGTTTTTTATTACAGCTATGGTTCAACTGGTATTTGCTATAGAAATGCTCTGCGTTAAATTGTGACTATTTCTACCTATTAGTTGCTATGTTTCGGTATCCATATTCGACAAGCGAGTTCTCTTTGTAATTTTTTTTTCTGGTTACAGAATCTTGGGTGCATGCACTGTGTTATGAAATGTGGATAGTCTATTTTACATTGTATGCTACGAATGCACAAATCATTGCAGCTTGTTTATTGTTAATAGTAATGTGAAGCACGTCTCCGAAAGGTTTACATTCAGTGTCCGGTAATTGTATCTGCTTGCAGGGTTTCTTCAAAACTGTAATTTAGAAGTTCTCGTTGTCAGCTTTTTCTTGTGAAAAGAACTAGGTTATTCATTTCCTATTTTCCCTAGTTTATTGCTTTTACCTTTCCTAAGAAGAATTCTTACAGGTGACCGGACCACCATTTGTCCGAGTTTATCATAGGAAGGGGGCGATTTATCCAGAAGACTGATTTATTCAGGCATTTGGATTAACGGCCCACCTGTAATTATGTTTTTCCTCCTCTGTTTAAATTAGTTGAACTATTGCAGCATTATCTCCGGATAGTAGTTACTCAGACCTAGCTACCAACCCTACAGGTCAGCACTTACAGCCCCTTTGTCTTGTTACCTACTATTTCGGGTTGGTTAAATAAACTATGTCCTTTAATATACGTACTGTTGCCCTTTGACTACTCTCCACAAAATACGTTTCACCAGAATGCCGAGTTCAAAAAGAATTTACAACTACAGTTACATATTGCTGCGTTAAAAAAAGATAAACTTAATTAAATACAGATAATCTTAACTATAACAGGCAATTATTCTTTCTAAAGAAACAAGAGAATCTGTCTGCATTTACTCATCTGAATCCGTATCCAACTGATGGTACTCATTACCTCCCGTCCACGAATTGGGTAATTACGTCCATGGTTCTCCCCCGAGCTTCTAGCCTGGGTCTTGTTGAACACGACACTCTGGAGGAGAGTTCTCAGGACAGTCCAGTCCAGTCCAGCTCTCCGACTCCAGTGAAAAACAGAATTTCTGGAGAGAACTCGGGACAGTCCGGTCCAATTCTCCAACCCAGAGGTTAAACTGTTCTGGAATATCCTTCCAGTTTTAACAGAGTCCCTTCCTTTCCTTTCTCACAGAACCCCCAACTCTCTTTGGAATCCCCTCTTTATTCCAGAATTCCCTTAGGTAACTGTAGAAACTGTTTTTCTGTTCAACTGACTCCAGATTTACTTTTACCATCAATTTTTACTCATAAGTAAATTTCACAAGTTAAATCTTTATTCAAAAATCAAAAATAGTTTTGTTCAGATATTTTAATTAATTCATCCTTAATCATTAAAGTGTAACCAGTGGTTACAATATATGACAATAATTATTTGCAAAAAGTATCTCTTGACAAATAATGGAACTATAGCTTTAGGAAAAAATTACTGTAAGATGAAAAGATTAAAAAAAATATAAATTAGAATATAAAAAACTCTTTTTTATACCTTTACCACTCTTCTTATCTTATAAGTCACTCCTTTTATCTTATAAAAATAGAAATTGAGATTTGAAATATCTATATATAAATTATCAAAAAACGATAAAATAAATCATACACCGTGTCTTATCCTCCTCATAGAAGTGATGCACTCCCTTCTTGAGTCCATAGTCATGTTTAAATACTTAACGTAAACTAACAAGATAAGTAAGATAGGCGACAAGAGGCTCCATGGATGGAAATTGTTCCAGATGCTGATCTTAGAATAACACAATATCCCTTGTGGTCACGTGGTACTTGAAGGATTAGCTCAACCAGCTAGCGAAGAAGACTAGGAAACAAAACTCACCGCTCCTGGTCTTTAATTTTTAAAACCATATGAACACATTTGTCTGGTCACGTGATCCTCAAGTTGGTTCAGGAAATTCCCGTCAAATATTAGTATTAGTGTATACTGGTTTTTAATGAGAAATCTCGAGAAATATATATGAACACATTTATCGTTTTATTCTCATTCCATTTTTTTTTATTGTCTACTTCGTTTATTCTCATTCCATTTTTGAATGTCTACTTCAAGTGAGTCAATATCCCTGTCATTTTTCCAAATTCTAATTCAATTCCATTACCGCGTTCGTTGCAGCCGTGACCTATAAATAGAGAACAAAATTCAGTACTCCAATGAGTGTTTCTGAACAGATTTCTTGAAAATTTTGGTAGTTTTGCAGTTTTTCCATGATACTGTTCAGATTTAGATTAAGATTCTGTCATCATGGGACGAGCTCCATGCTACTCAAAATCTTCAGTAAACTGAGGTTCTTGGTCGGCATGCTTTTGAAGAAGTATGTGGAAGCTCATGGGGTGCAATTTTGGAATATTGTTTCTTTAATTGAGATTGGATTCAAAAGTGTTAATTGATTATCTTAATAAAAGAAATTAGTTGGCTCTCATTCATCTATCAGTTTGGATTGACAGGATATCAGATTTGGCCTGGATCTTTGCCAGTCTTAATTTTACACTTGTTTACAGTGAAAAGAACTCGAGAGCTGATTGGCTGTCTAAAAAGGAAATGAAAGGAGCTATAGAGGAAATGCACTATGAACTCTATGAAGCTGCAGGAACACGGGCAAGTTGAACTGTAAGCCTTTGCTGAGGAGGAGCAGTTTCTCTGGCATGGAATTTTGATAGTGATGTCCGTATGATGAGCACCAGCAGCAACATTGCAGAGTTTTTGGATGGAGGACTGTTTGTCCTAGATGGTAAGAGTATTATTTAGACAGTACTGGGGATGATATTTTCTCGCTGATTGATGAACCAGGCAAATAAATGCATTTAAAGCACATAGTAGCAGAAATACTATGAAAAATCATATACTAGGAATCTATTTAGACCAACGGTCTATTTTCTTTTTAGATTATGTATTGCCTATAGAATAAGTATATTTGATTCAGCATATTTATAGGGAGAACAACATACTTGCTGATTCATTATCTAAAAGGAAAACTATGAAAAATCATATACTAGGAATCTATTTAGACAAACTATCTATTTTCTTTTTAAATTATATTGGATTCAACACATTTATAGAAAGAACAACACACGTGCTGATTCATTATCTAAAAAAAGCCTGCTATTTCCATTTGGTACCATCCAGATTTCTCATTACAAAGCTTCCACCTTTCTGGAATATCAAAAATATCCTCTGCCATGACTTCTACAACAAACGAGCCTGACTACTACAAGCGAGCCAGTTTTTTGACCACAAGCGAAAGAGTATTCCTCCTTTTCTTTTCCCCTAATTTTATCTGTAGGGTGGCTTATTTATTTTTGTACATATTGAATCATACTTCTGCTTTTAATCCTTTTACTTTCTCCTAATTATGTATCTTTTGTATATAAGATCACTCGCTCCAGACTTCCTTCTGGGCTCTGAGGCAGTTGTTTTTCTGCTTCTTCATATGGATTATCTCGAAATAGCAAGCGGTTTCTGGCATATAGCCTTGCTTGGACTTTCCCAATCTATTTTGGTTTTCTCTCTATGTTTGTGGGATGGATGGCCACATCATGATGCTTCTTTATAGGTTTCCAATTTGACAATAATATAAATGTTATAGTTATATGTAATATGAACTTGATCTTTATGGTCTTTGATGAATATGAACGGTTAAAAATAACAACGAGTATATTTAATGCACATTGGAAATTGTAATATGAACTGTTAAAAATAACGAGGAGTATATTTAATGCACACTCGAAATTGTAATCAAAACAAAATTTGAAAACATTAATTATTGTGCTGGTAAATCTATATAAACCAAACCTTTTTCATGCAAAAACAACTTTGGAATTATTAGGATTTGTTAGGATTATGCTTATTTAGTTTGGATTGGGTTTGTTGAGGAAGTTGAGAGATTCTCTCAACTTCTCTCTAAGATTAGAATTAGTTCAACTATATATACGTATGTAATCTCTATTGATGGTGTGGATAGTAATTCAATTATCATTTTTTTTGTATGTGATTCTTGTACAACTCTGCACACTTATGTTCTTAATTTGGTATCAGAGCACTGGCATTGATCATCCCATCTGTCTCTCTATCCTCTATGAAAGCTGTGATTTTTACTTTTCAGCAAACACAGTGGCACACACGGTGAGATACGAATGCACAATCTCCTGATTAGAAGTTAGCAAACGCAGTGGTACGCACGCTGAGACACGAACGCACTGCTTCCATAATTGTGTTTGGCCATTCGGAGGTCAAACGTTCAGTTTTTTTGTCAACCCAGGTAATACAGCTTCGGCATTGCATTGTTCCGTAGCAGATAGGGAATACAGCGTGGTAGACGATATAGGGAAGCGACTTCCCATATTCAGATGTATCAAATCCACTTTTTTTTATTGTGCTCAGCCGTGAAATTTCAGATGAAAGCTCAGAATTTGCCATGATAGCTCCTGTCCTCGAGTGCGTTTTCATATTGTTGGCTTACACTCACAATTTCTTAACATACATTTGGCGGTTTTTTCATTGTGATAATATTATATTTTTTTTGAAATTTAATCCGCTAAATATTTGTTGATTAAAAAAAGGCTAAAACTTTTCTTTTCAACATGGAGCCTATTGTATTGGAAAAGTTTAATGACTTTAATTTCTACACTTGGAAGGTAAAAGTTCAGCTGCAAATGATGAGTAGAAATCTATGGAATATTGTAGAAGACTCAGAAAAAGCACCTACAGACGCTAAACAGTTAATTGAATGGGAAAAAGGAGAAGAAAGAGCCAAGTCTATCCTTGAACTATCACTTGCAGATTCCCAGCTACATCTAATTGACTTATAGAAATCTTCTGCAGCAATATGGGAAGAAATGAATAAGGTATTTGGGGCAAAAGTTGTTAATGCAAAATTTCTATTAAAGTTACAATTGTTTAAACTTCAAATGGATAGTGAGACATCATTGTCAGCACACATAAATGAGTTAAGAGCTTTGATGAGACAGTGGTCAAAAATTAATTCTAAAGTAGATGATGATGATGCAAAAGCAATTTTATTAAATAGCTTGTCTTCAAAATATGATAATGCCATATTTACTCTAAGTCAAATGTCACATCAATCACTTGATGAAATGATAGCAGCACTTACGGCAGAAAAAAAGAGGATAGGTGGCACAGCGGCTAATTCACATAATGAACTTGCACTATACTCCAAGGGAAGGGTGAATAAAAATAAGACTGAATGTTTCTATTGTCATAAATATGGACATACAACATTCAATTGCAAAATTCGGGCTCAAGATCTTTTGAATGGAAAATTGAAAAATCCGCCTATGCAACATTTTCAGAAGATTCACCTGATGCAATATTTGAAGATTCTTCAAGTGAGGATGAACCTCCTGATCCATCTCTTAAACTTTTCTAAAGCATGTTTTGTAATGTGATTTGCAAATGTGTGGTGTGGTGTGGAATATAGTGTGGGGTTTAAGCTTATATTTGTTGTTGTGATATTTGTGTAGTACAGAACCAATTATTGAACAATTTAGCATTATTTAAATTAGTCATTCTCGACATTCTTCAGTGCCAAGAGAACAATTGGCTAATTTGATTGTGTGAATTTGTTATATGTTGATGGGTCTTGTTGTTCCTCGGGGTTTCAAGAGCATCGGTCACAGGTTATACAATGAGATCCTTGTGTATAAAGGTCACTTTGTAAGATTAATCGCTGATCATATTCTGTACCTAGAATATTTTCCTATAGACTGTTGAAATTTATTCTTCGAGGTTATTTCATAGATGGAAATATTTCCATAGGGTAGTTCAGTGTCGAGACTCTTCTTCGGGGGTGTTAAGAATCTTTAATCTTACAAATTCAGCATTGATGGTCAGAAGCAGGTGTACTTTAAATGGGTTGAAAGGTAAGCTCGAAGATGTGGAGAAAGAAAGAGCGAAGTCCAGAAAACTGTAGAGTGGGTGGATTTGCTGATGAAGACCAGATAAGACAAAGAGACGAAAGTTCAAAGTGTTGTAATTGTGATTAAGTATAATATGTTTTGTAAATTACGCATTAAGGAAAAGTATTTGGATTTGTTAGGATTATGCTTACTTAGTTTGGATTGGGTTTTTTGAGGAAGTTGAGAGATTCTTTCAACTTCTCTCTAAAACTAGAATTAGTTCAACTATATGTACGTATGTAATCTCTATTGATGGTGTGGACAGTAATTCAATTATCATTTTTTTTGTATGTAATTCCTGTGCATCTCTGCACACCTGTGTTCTGACGTAGTTAAAAGCGGGTAGGTGTTTGGTTCATCTTCTACCAAAATTAGGTTTCTTTGGATTTTGTTGTTGGTTATGGTTGGTTGTTTTTCCATGGCGCAAGATCCATAATAATTCATACTCCTCTAGTTTTCTGGTTTTGCATTAGTTCGCTGATCGTTCAAATTGGTAAGATTTCTGGTTTTCCAATAGTTTATTAGCCTTACTTACAGACAGATCTCTTGCCGTAAGAAAAAATGTTATTCATTATTATTCAAGTTTAACATTACTTTTGGTTAATTTTGTTCAAAATCATAAACATAATATAAGTTGTGTAATATTATAAAATTTTTGAAATAAGTTATAATATTATAAAATTGGAGTGTTTTTAAAATTTTAGAATAAATTTTAAAAATTTTGAAGAGTATTAAATTAATTTAAACCAGAGATCATTATTTTTAATTTTTTTAATATTGTATAGTTTTTATCTGAGAAAAATAAAAAGAAAAAAATAACATGCAGATTTATGTATAAAATTATCATGGTGTACATTAAAAATATGAAATGTATGCTTCCAATCTGTTTATTTGTATTTTTGGTTGCCCAAAAGAATTAATAGTTTTGACATTTTCATGGGTTCAACCACAAAGTAGTTGAATTGGAAATTTAATTTTGTCATTGAAATCATGGTTTGTGAGATAAGAGACTTATTTTTGCCTCCTTTGTAAAATAAGAGACTTATTTTGCATAGTAATTTAACTCTTAAAATCTAGGTAAACATATATTCTATTTTTTCATAAATCATATATATTATATATAAAACATTAATTTTGGTATAAAAATTTATTTAATCAAAATTTCAAAATAAATTGTATTTCTCTTATAATATTTTATATGTAAAAGAACATATATTGTTATTCAAAACTTCCTATAAACTTCCTATTAAATTGTTTTATCCATAAAAAATATATATATATTATTATAATTTTTTTTGATTTAAAATTAATTTTAATAAAAAATAATTTATATTTTAATAAATTTATATTTTTTATAAATATTAAAAATATGCATTTTATTTTAATGTAGTTGAATTGTTAAAAAAAAAAAAAAAATTCAATTAACTTTATTAAAAATCTAAAAAAGAAAAGAAAAACCATCTAATAATTATGGTATATTCCATGTCACATTACTAGATTTGACATAACTATAAATTAGAATTTGGCTAATCTTCTCATTAAAAAAAAATTACTCTAACTTACAACTTTGGCTTATTTATATTATTTTCTCATTAAAATTTAGATATTTGTTAAACACTATTCATTATATTAATTTATAAATAAATAAATAAATAATAGATTATATTTAAATAATTTAAAATTTGACATAATTTATTCATTCATAAAACATAACAATCCGGCTTATTCATAACTTTAATGGTGTTGGGGTATTTGAATTACAATTATGCGTGTTTTAATAATAATTAGTTTTTTTTTTTAAGTTTGATAGGATTACATCTTCACATCTTCATCAACATGTCCAAATACATCATCTCGATCGGGACTAGGCTTCTTTTTTTTTAATGATAACTAGTTGTTAACTAGTTAAAAGACAATTTTAATAATTGTTTCATGAAATAGACTGGAATTATTATGTTATTTTCATTTAGTGATTAATTATTAATAACAAATCAGTTATGGAATTAGTTTCATAAAAAGTAAAAGCTAATGGTAAAAGTTTTCCAAGAATTGAAAGTGGTTGGGGACAGTTGGAAACATCTCCTCTGGGGATAAGAGACTAATCCTAGTTAGGATTCTGTATTTTTTACTAAGGAAGAGTGTGGATTTTTCCAGAGCTGGTAGAAACCAGTGGAAAAACACTCAGCAATCCTGAAAGTTATTTCTGGTACTGAATGGACTGGGCATCCTAAGGTCACAGTAGAAATCTCAATTGTTAACTCGTACTATCCAGGACTGGAACTCGAGGGGAAAAACACTCAGCAATCCTGAAAGTTATTTCTGGTACTGACTGGACTGGGCGTCCTGAGGTCACACCAGAAATCTCCATTTTTAACCCATACCATCCAGGACTGGAGCTCGGGGGCAAGAGGAGGACGTAATCGCCTCTCTTGAAGGTTGGGAGGACCAAAGTTTTGAATAGTAAAACAGATAAGTAACTATGTATGCTCAGTGGAATTAAGTACTGTAAAAAAAAAAAATTATATAAGTACAAATTCTGTTTTGTTTACTAGGAAAGTAGTTGTTGTGATTTATTTGCTAGAAGGAATTGAAAGAAAAATTATATTAGTCTCGGTATTATGTTAATATCATATACAGTTTTCACAGACTTAATAAAGGTGTGGAGAACTTATAAGTAGATTGATTCTGTGTTTAGAAGTGCAGTGGATAATATCCTAGATAAAATAGTATTGTTTTCTGGGTATACAACAGGGTTAGTTATTTGACATGGGGTATGCCGAAGGAAAAATAGATAAATTCATGTAGAGAAGATTGTTGGTCGTGGATTGAGTAAATACCTAACCCTCGACACATCGTCCTTCCAAAATGGAGAACACAGACTACAGTTAAGGTGGTCTGGACACCTGTTAAACTATTGCAAACATTAAAGATAAATCAAAATCAAGAAAATTATATACATATGTTCATATAAAGATTCCTATTAAAGAAAATAATGTCTTGTGATAGATTTTTAATGAGATTTATTTTAGTACAACGGATTACAGTATTCTCAGAAAATTAAATATTATAAGCATGAAAAGTTGTTGTGACAATGTAATAGAATCTCTAAAATAAAATATAGTCAGGCAGCTAGAGCCGCACTAGACTTCGGTTCTAGGCATAGAGGTAAAAGAACCCAGCCCAGAACACGTCTCATTCTTTTATTATCTATACACGGACAAACTGTGGTGGTCCGATCACCGAAAGGTATTGACCTATTGAAGAAGTAAATATAAACAAAATGAAGAACTTATAAACTTGAGAATCTACTGCTATATCATAAGTGAAACATTCTTTTCTGAATGCACAGAGTTAAATGAAAATTTAAACTTAGTTACCAACTTTCAAATAAAGTAAAGAACATGAAATCGCATCAAAAACATATAACTGTAATTTCGGAAGGTTGCAAGCTTATATACAAATTTACTCCTACATAGTACAGCAAAAAGTTACTGACAAGAAAGAAACATTTATATATTCCCAGATGAAAGCCAATGTGAAGGCTTAAGCCCTCGGTCCTTGTATTAACTGGTTTACAATATAAAAATTTTGCAACCTTACCCTAAGGTCACTCTATTCATACGTGGCGTAGATATTAATTGATGTTATTTATTTGCATAGCATATGTGTGGATATGGCTTTTAAGTGGTACCTTGTTTCGTATGATCGGATCTGCCCTATCATTAAATTTCAATTGCAACTCGGTCCTCGTTGAATGTCACTTGGGTGACACCTGTACGCCTAGATTCTCGCTCCTCCCGCCTTTCAACAAACCCTAACCTTGACACGACAACAGTTCATTTCTCCTTTGGCGCTTCGGTGTTCTGCTGCTCTGGTTTTCCGTCGAGGGTTTAACTGTTCGTATTGCTGGTTCGATGAATCCTTTTACTCCATCCTTCCGTCGGTGCCGTGGCGTTTCTCCAGATAGGTTTGTTGCTGGTTCTGTTGTTTTCTTCTGGTTAGCTGTGTATTCTTGTTGCGTTTTTGGTACGCAGTCAGTCCAATTTCGTTTGCTTTGAACTGAATCAACAATGCTCTGGTTGGTCTTTCTCGTGGTCTCGTTGCAGACTTAATGGTTCGCCCACTTAACTACACGCTCCTGTTTCAGGTTGAAACTTCCGGATTTGCTTCCAACCTGTTCAACTCGCTCGGGTTTTTACCAAGGTAATTTGTAGTTCCATGATATACTCTGTCTTCCATTTCCACCAGTTACTTATGTATGTTGCTCCTGGTGAGCAGGGTTTATTTGTCCGTCTTGCCTTTTCGTTCTCTGTTCCTCCTTAGCTTCCAGGTAAATGCTACAGGCTTGCTCCCTGTTCTTTGTTTTCAAACTTCGTTTTCATTTACCATTTCATTTGCAGGTTTGTAACTCCTGTCTATTTGCTCATTGTGCAGGTCAACCAAGCTCGAGGTTTTTGTGGTTCGACCGGTCGGAAAAGAAAACAACCCAACCAAAGAAAACGGGCAGGGTCGCTCTATTCAGTGACTGGTTAACTTGGAAATGTTTTCTGTGTCTTTCCTGGTTCCCGCTCTTTCTGCGTCCTAGGTCTTTGGGGATTATTTCAACAATCCTCCGTTGGCAAATGGTGCCGTAGCCATAGGGTTTCTGTCTGGTTCAACTTGGAAGTTTCTACAGTCGCCGCTGGGCACTGCTTGTTAAATTATGTAACCCTACTTTGCGTTTTTCCGTCACAAAACAAAGGGGTTTTCTGCTAATTGTATATGGACTGTTCCTGAATATTTCTATGACTGCTTTTACTCAATTAATTTGAAAGGTTCTTGTTGTGTTACCTGGGTTCTTTCCGGTGTATATTATCGATGGGTAACTGGTTTCTTCTCGAATCTTTTTGCTGGAAAAAGAATTTGTTAATGTCTGTTATGGCTCTTCGTTCTTTGCCTGTGCACAATCTCCTTCCGCATGCTATCGGACAGTTGCTCTTTGTGCTATTCACGTTTCTGTCTGCAAGGGTTTCTAGCTTCCTGTGCTTTGTTAACATACATATTCACAATTATTTTCAAAAATGCAGTAGAATATTACACATACATGTGAGATTAGATTTAGCTGTAAATTTCGACAGATGATTCAATTTCTCTGGTTCTTATTATTCTTTTCTTCCTGAAAATTCCGAACCTTACATTTGAGTTCCTTTCTGGTTTAAATACTTTTCAAGAAAAAGAAATGTGTAACAGTTTCTTGTTTTCAGTTGTAATTGGTAACTGGAATATTCTAACTGTCTAGTCGGTTCTCCTTTCTTTAAACAAAACTAGTCAGACTTCTAATTGCCTTTTAAAACAAAACTATCAGACTCCTATTTAACAAACAGTCAGACTATTAATTTAACAAAAACAATTAATAGTCTTGAACCCTAATATTTCTGCCTAATTTTGGGTAACACTAAAAAAGAAATTAAAAGTACAGGTTCCATAACCTGCCTATCAACACGTGCATAAGTCTTCTTTCCTGTCGAGACAGTCAACCTTCTTTTCCCTCCTCTGAGCTGGATGCTCCTGCATCAGGCTCCCGGGGTGGAAAAAAGTCATGGCTCCGTTCCATGAGATCGTCGACAGAGTAACCTGCTTTCTGTATCTGCGTCGCGTCAAGCCACGAACTGTCCTCTATTGGTCGGTTCTTCCACTTGACTAAATACTGCAGATATTCTTTCCTTCGGGTGTGCCTGGCTACCTGTGTATCGAGAATACTCTCGATCTCAAGTGGTTGTGCCGTGGGCATCTGTCTCTTCCAAGAATCTTCCTCAACCTTGGTGTCCCGTTCCAGCCTTTCTGTTGCGTCATTCTCAGTACCAGCAACATAAGGAAATAAATCTGCCACATTAAAGATGGGCGAAATACCTATCCCTGGCGGCAACTGCAACTCATAGGCATTTGCAGAAAACTTGCGAATGATCTTGTAAGGGCCAATCTTCTTAAATTTCAGCTTATTATATTCCTTTCTTGGAAACCGTTCCTTGCGCAGGTGCGCGAGGACTTCGTCTCCCACATTAAACTGAACTTCTCGTCTTTTCAAATCAGCCCACTGCTTATATTTCTGACTGCTGTCCTGTAATTTCAGTTTCACTGTTTCATGCAAGTCTCTCATTGCTTGGGCGAAATCTTCCCCATCTGCACTCCGTTTTTCAAGTTTCCCCAAGTCTCACAGTTCATGCACTCCGCGAGGATGCATGCCATACAAGATTTGGAAGGGACTGTAACCTGAGCTGCGATTAGGTGAATCGTTGTATGCGAACTCTGCCTGAGCAAGTACACGATCCCACATTCGCGAATTCTCGCCTATTAAACTCCGCAGTAAATTTCCCAGACTCCTGTTCACCACTTCAGTATGCCCATCAGTCTGTGGGTGGTAAGCGGAGCTGAACTGTAACTGAGTGTCCAACTTTTTCCACAAGGTTCGCCAAAAATGTCCGGTGAACTTCACATCCCTGTCGGAAATGATGGATATCGGTAGACCGTGCAGCCTAACAATCTCTGTGAAAAACAGGTGTGCTACATGAGTCGCATCACTGGTTTTGCTGCAAGGTATAAAATGCGCCATTTTGGAAAACCGATCCACTACCACCATTATTGAATCGAAACCCCGCTGCGTCTTAGGCAAACCCAAGACAAAATCCAAGCTGACTGAGTCTTATGGTCTGCTCGGAATGGGTAGTGGCATATAAAGACCTGCATTTTGGCTGTGGCCCTTCGCCAGTTGACATGTTTTGCACCGGCTCACATACCTCTGCACGTCTCGTCGCAACCTTGGCTAGAAATAAAAATGCTCCACTTGTGAAAGTGTCTTGTCTATACCGAAATGTCCGGCTAGACCCCCGCTGTGCTTTTCTCGGATGATGTTCTCTCTCATCGAAAAATCAAGCACGCATAACTGTACTCCCTTGAATAGCAACCCTTCCTGCAGATTATAGTCCAACCATGGACTATTATTTCTTAACAGAGGGTTTTGGCAGGCCTCATAGGCCTCCTTTAAATCTGCATCCACCTGATACAAATCCTTCAGGTGATCAAAACCCAACACCTGTACCATACTCTCCTGTAAGAGTAAAACTCTTCTGCTTAATGCATCTGCCACCTTGTTGGATTTCCCACTGATATGTTTCAGTACGAATGTAAAGCTTTGCAGATATTCCACCCACTCTGCATGCTTGTGATTCAACTTGTGCTGCTGCATAACATACTGTAAAGCAGAATTGTCAGAAAATAACACAAACTCATTACCTAACAGATAGTGCCTCCAATGCTTCAAAGCTTGAACGACCGCATAAAACTCCTTGTCGTAGGATGAATACTTCTGCCTGATTGCGTTCAACTTCTCAGTGAAATAGGCAACTGGTCTGTCCTCCTGGCTAAGTACTGCTCCGATGGCTGTACCGCTGGCATCACAACGAACTTGAAAAAGCTTGTTGAAATCTGGTAATCGCAAGATCAGCCTCTCAGTGATCTTTCTCTTCAGAGTTTGAAAACTTTTTTCTGCTGCTTCAGTCCAGCAAAAAGGCTGATTGGCCTTCTTAATTGTGTCCAACATGGGTGCACATATCTCGCTGAAGTTTCTGATAAACTTCCTGTAAAAGCTTGCCAAGCCATGAAAACTTCGAACCTCGAACAAACTCTTTGGGGATGGCCAGCTAACTATCGCTGCAATCTTCTCCGGATCCATCTTCAGCTCATTCTCTGCAATCACAAAACCCAAATAAACTAATTCTTTTTGAAAGAAGGTACACTTCTTTAAATTTATCAGCAGTTTGTTCTGCTGTAATCTCCTCAATACACTTCAGACATGACGAAAGTGTTCCTCTTTTGTTCTGCTGAAGATTAGAATATCATCTAAGTACACAATCACAAATTTCCCAATAAAATCCTTCAGTACTTCATTCATCAGGCGCATGAAAGTACTGGGAGCGTTGCTCAAACCAAATGGCATCACCAGCCATTCGTACAGTCCTTCATTTGTCTTGAAAGTTGTCTTCCACTCATCCCCCTCTCGAATTCGGATCTGGTGTTAACCACTCTTCAAGTCAATCTTCGAAAAATAGGCTGCCCCACTCAAGCAGTCCATCATATCATCCATTCTCGGTAACGCAAACCTGTACCGAATTGTAATCTTGTTAATAGCTCTTGAATCTGTACACATCCGCCATTCGCCACCTTTTTTTGGAGCTAATATTGTTGGAACTGCACAGGGACTCATACTCTCTCTGATTAGTCCTTTGTCCAGCAATTCCTGCACCTGCTTCCGAATTTCTTCATGATCTTTCGGGCTCATACGATAAGCTGCCTTGTTGGGCAAGCTAGCTCCTGGTATAAAATCAATACAGTGGCTGATACCCCTCTCGGGAGGTAACACGTCTGGAAGATCATCCACTATTATGTCCCCAAAATCCTGTAACATGTTCTGAACCTCCTCAGGTAAATCTGTAATTGTAGTGTGCAAGATCACTGTCTTTGGTCTCCTTACAACAGCGAAATTTACATCGTTGTTTTCAATCTGTTTTAAGAACTCTTTCCCACCTAACAGCAGTGCTTTTACCCCACTGGTTTCTGCTGTACCTTCCTCCTTAATGGGTACAAGCGTGTGCTTGATCCCATCTTTAACAAAACTTATAACAATTTGTTTTTCCATCATGAACCACTTTCCTGTCAAACTGCCAGGGTCTTCCTAACAGTATATGACAAACATCCATTGGCATAACGTCGCAGATAATTCTGTCCTTATACCTGCCTATCTGGAATTCCACCTCGCATTGCTCATCAACCAACAGTTGATGTCCCTTCTGCAGCCACGATACCTTGTAAGGAGTGGGATGCTTCAGCTTCTTCAATCCCAATTTCTCCACCATTTCTGTGGCCACCAGATTATCCGTGCTTCCACTGTCAATGATCAGTTTGCAGCACTTACCTTGTGACTTGCATACTGTCCGGAACAAAGCCTTCCGTTGATCCGGGTCCACCACCTCCTTTGCTGGTTTTAACAGCACTTTATTCAGCACCAAAGCTTCACCAGTTTCCGGTGCATTCTCCACTTCCTGTGGCTGTGTCTCCGCCTCTTCTGATTGAGCAACATAAGTTCCTCTCCCACCTGCTGGTTCACGCTCAGGACATTCATACGATTTGTGCCCCCACTTTTGGCACCGATAGCACTGGACAGCTCCTCTGCCCCGACCATTTCCTCTCCCTCGCTGGGCTAGTCGTCCTCCTCTAGTGCTGTTGTCCTTTTCTGCTGTTCCTGTAGATTTAGAACTGCTGCTCTCTTCAGTTGAACCTGTACCTCTGCCTCTACCAAAGGCCTTTCCCTTTCCTCGGCCAGATCCACCTCTTCTTATGGCATTCTGTTTTCTGTTTATCTTCTCCTCGGCCTTCAAGGCGAACTGATATGCCTCATCCAAGGTTCTGGGTGAGAGAATACCAATTTCATCCAGTATCTCTCCCCTCAGCCCATTCACGAACCTTGCTGTCTTTTCTGGGGTATCTTCCATATACCCTGCTCTCAAGTTTAACTTGTAAAATTCTTCAGTATATTCTTTTACCGTCATTCCTCTTTGCCTCAAGTTTTGTACTTGCCTGTACAGCATTATTTGATAATCCTTAGGCAGGAATTTCTCTTTCAGCTTGGCCTCCATTCTGGTCCATTTTTTAATCGGCTGCTTATGTAGCCTTTTTCTTTCTGCCTGTACGCTGTCCCACCATAAGGACGCATGTCCTTTCAACTTGGTGGCGGCGAACTTTACCTGCTTGTCCTCACTAGTTTCTTCAAAATCAAAATATTTGTTGACTTCACTCAGCCAATCTAACAATACATCTGCCGACAAACTCCCGTCATAAGTGGAAAGCTCATGTTCCGGCTTATGACTGGACAACAGAACTGATTTCAACAATCTGAGTTCTGGTGTCACCCCTTCGAACTCATCTTCTGGTTCTGCCAACTCTTCATCACTGTCATCTGCTGGGTTCCTCCTTTCCCCAGCTTCTACTGCTGCCAATCTCTGATTCATAATACGAATCTCTTCTCGCAGTCCTTCTTCTGCTATCCTTCGAACTGCTCTTCCCCTCCCTCTTCCTCTTCTGCCAACCTCCATTGTCTTTTCCTAACTCCTGTAACCCGCTCTGATACCAAAAATTGAAGGCCTAAGCCCTCGGTCCTTGTATTAACTGGTTTACAATATAAAAATTCTGCAACCTTACCCTAAGGTCACTCTATTCATACGTGGCGTAGATATTAATTGATGTTATTTATTTGCATAGCATATGTGTGGATATGGCTTTTAAGTGGTACCTTGTTTCGTATGATCGGATCTTCCCTATCATTAAATTTCAATTGCAACTCGGTCCTCGTTGAATGTCACTTGGGTGACACCTGTACGCCTAGATTCTCGCTCCTCCCGCCTTTCAACAAACCCTAACCTCGACACGACAACAGTTCATTTCTCCTTTGGCGCTTCGGTGTTCCGCTGCTCTGGTTTTCCGTCGAGGGTTTAACTGTTCATATTGCTGGTTCGATGAATCCTTTTACTCCATCCTTCCGTCGGTGCCGTGGCGTTTCTCCAGATAGGTTTGTTGCTGGTTCCGTTGTTTTCTTCTGGTTCACTGTGTATTCTTGTTGCGTTTTTGGTACGCAGTTAGTCCAATTTCGTTTTCTTTGAACTGAATCGACAATGCTCTGGCTGGTCTTTCTTGTGGTCTCGTTGCAGACTTGATGGTTCACCCATTTAACTACACGCTCCTGTTTCAGGTTGAAACTTCCGGATTTGCTTCCAACCTGTTCAACTCGCTCGGGTTTTTACCAAGGTAATTTGTAGTTCCATGCTATACTCTGTCTTCCATTTCCACCAGTTACTTATGTATGTTGCTCCTGGTGAGCAGGGTTTTATTTGTCCGTCTTGCCTTCTCGTTCTCTGTTCCTCCTTAGCTTCCAGGTAAATGCTACAGGCTTGCTCCCTGTTCTTTGTTTTCAAACTTCGTTTTCGTTTACCATTTCGTTTGCAGGTTTGTAACTCCTGTCTATTTGCTCATTGTGCAGGTCAACCAAGCTCGAGGTTTCTGTGGTTCGACCGGTCGGAAAAGAAAACAACCCAACCAAAGAAAACGGGTAGGGTCGCTCTATTCAGTGACTGGTTAACTTGGAAATGTTTTCTGTGTCTTTCCTGGTTCCCGCTCTTTCTGCGTCCTTGGTTTTTGGGGATTATTTCAACAATCCTCCGTTGGCAAATTGTGCCATAGCCATAGGGTTTATGTCTGGTTCAACTTGGAAGTTTCTACAGTTGCCGCTGGGCACTGCTTGTTAATTTATGTAAACCCTACTTTGCGTTTTTCCGTCACAAAACAAAGGGGTTTTCTGCTAAATGTATATGGACTGTTCCTGAATATTTCTATGACTGCTTTTACTCAATTAATTTGAAAGGTTCTTGTTGTGTTACCTGGGTTCTTTCCGGTGTATATTATCGATGGGCAACTGGTTGCTTCTCGAATCTTTTTGCTGGAAAAATAATTTGTTAATGTATGTTATGGCTCTTCGTTCTTTGCCTGTGCGCAATCTCCTTCCGCATGCTATCGGACAGTTGCTCTTTGCGCTATTCACGTTTCTGTCTGCAAGGGTTTCTAGTTTCCTGTGCTTTGTTAACATACATATTCACAATTATTTTCAAAAATGCAGTAGAATATTACACATACATGTGAGATTAGCTGTAGCTGTAAATTTCGACAGATGATTCAATTTCTCTGGTTCTTATTATGTTTTTCTTCCTGAAAATTCCGAACCTTCCATTTGAGTTCCTTTCTGGTTTAAATACTTTTCAAGAAAAAGAAATGTGTAACAGTTTCTTGTTTTCAATTGTAATTGGTAACTGAAGTATTCTAACTGTCTAGTCGGTTCTCCTTTCTTTAAACAAAACTAGTCGGACTCCTAATTGCCTTTTTAAAACAAAACTGTCAGACTCCTAATTAACAAACAGTCAGACTATTAATTTAACAAAAATAATTAATAGTCCTGAACCCTAATATTTCTGCCTAATTTCTGGGTAACACTTAAATAAAAAGAAATTAAAAGTACAGGTTCCATAACCTGCCTAACAACACGTGTATAAATCCTCTTTCCTGTCGAGACAGTCAACCTTCTTTTCCCTCCTCTGAGCTAGATGCTCCTGCATCACAATGGATTCAAAAGGAGACTTTACAAGAGTAAAACACAAAGACGCAAATATCTAAAGAAGCCACAGTAAAAATCTTAGTGGCTTAAACTTGCTGAAAAATACATTGCTAAATTCGTAAAACTAGAGGCTATTCAAGCCTCAAGGGAGTGGCCTAAAGTATGCCTCCAAACTCTTTATAAATGTTAAACTAAATAAGGCATGTAGGCCATTAAATTCGGGCAGTAGAAAATCTGAGACCGGAAATTAAAAGCCCTGATGAGAACTTAGGAATGAACCCAAGACAATTAATAAACTGTGCTTGGAGAAAACTTGTATGTACTTGTAAGAGGACAGTCACATTAACCATGGACGGAGTGGCTGGCAGCTCCAAAGCACAAATAAAATAGGAAACTTCATATTCAAGCAAAGAGGCTAATCCAGTCAATCAATACGAATGAATGACAAGACTTAATCAAACAGAAATTGTGATATAACTATTTTCAATTAGGCATCGAATTTTTGGAGAGGAGTGTCCCTGTAAGTTCGAAGGCTCGAAGTAGCCCACTGGGTACCGAAATCCTTCAACCAGCGGAAAAGGAAGGACAATAAGTATTAGAAGATGAGCATAGCTACACTGCTAGAAGGTTAAACCTCTAAACCGTGTAATTCAATTAAGCAAAGCAGATCTAGACCTAAACACAGAAGAAAATTCCCTGAACGAGGAGCCTTGAGTTTGAGTTTAACTAGCGTTTGAAGGGAGGTCTTTCTCTCCATTCCGAGACTTCAGAACTCCTTGCTGTAGGTTTTCCTGGGAATTTTAGAAGAAGAATGGATACTGTGCAGTGGAAACCGAATTCAAAACTCTCATCACAGCAGCAAAGTCTTCAGAGTTCAGTGAAAAGGCAAAATGAAAAAATGCATGATCAAAAGGCAGAAAACCACTTAGAGTTGGCATGGATCTCAATATGACTCTCGCCTAATTTGTGAGCCATGGATTTTCCAGAATCAACAATTAGGATCTAAAGATCCAAATCATTGAAATCCGCATAAGATCACGGTAAATCTCACACATGTTCTCAGAAATTAAATATCAGTACCTTCTGCATTTAAAGCTTAGTACTTACCAGCAAAACCTCGTTTGGCTCAATACATAAATTAAACACGCGATGGGTGGAAACATGTTATTATTTATATGTTTGACCCAGTGCGCATAGGTATAAATCACTAACAAAAATCACATGATATAACAATTTAAAACACCATGTCGAGGGAACCATATGGTTTAGTAAACCTTATAGCATTTGAATCTGGTAAATCAAATTTAAACTAAGATCTCGATACTATAAATAAGTGTATATAATTTAAGTGAATAATTATAAGGTTAATATTTTATCCAAGAGCTCTAAGTAAATAAATAAATAAATAATAAAAATATTATGCATGTTACACACGCATTCTAGTCATTAATTCATAGAATAATCTTTTGGTTTCATAATAGATTCAATGTATTCGATTTCAAATTTAAATGCACTATGGAAATGGAATGAACTCATAATCAAACTACACCGACAACTATAAATTTGAGAAATTTTAATGCATGAAGTCATAATCAAACTACACCGACAACTATAAATTTGAGAAATTATCCATTAAAAAGTTCTTTGGATTTTATTTCTAAATAATTCTAGAAATTTAACACCTTTTTGGTTCAATTTTACCTTCTATCATTTTGTCTACAAAGACATTATCACATTTCTTCTTCGAATCATCCGCCACCATTGCCCAGTGGGCAAGCCTATATTGCATCCCACTTTATTAAATCAAAGAACATTTTTAATTGATCACTCGTGAAAAATAAAATTGAATCAATAAAACCACAATCATGTTAAATGTTGAGCCAAAAATAAATCCATAAATCTTTTATCAAATCTATCCATTCAAGAATTCAATTGCGTGGTTGCAGTCGTACGCAATTGGAAATAAATTGGTATTTAAATCGAACCTTGGTTGTTCGATTTAATTAATTTAAAATTAGGAAATCATATTTAGGGAAATCTTAATTTACAAAATTGAACTTCAAAAAGTTAATCAAAGAATGATAGAAATTACTCATATATTTCACATAAAAGTGTATGTGTCAATAAACACACATGATATTTAATAATTATTCTATAATATAAAGTTTGTGAGATCTAACTTATTCTTAATTTAGAAAAATAGGTTGAGAGAATTTCTCAACTATCACCAAATTCATAAACTAACATTATATATATATAGGATGTAAGAATTAACTTCAAGTGTCACTCTTAATGCTTACATTACATAAACTTATTGAAACCACCATAAACAACAAAATACACAATCATTCTGTGGATGGTTTACAACTTCAAAAATAGCATGGGCTCCATCAAGTTGCCTCATAACCCTCATAAAGGTGTAGCCAACAAGTTGGATTCCCGAGTTCAACTCTTGAACTCCCGAATCAAGGACCTCCCAAAGTCAATCACTGAACAACATCCCGAGCCGTTGCATGACCTTGTTAGAAGAGCGCTCTCACATCTTCAACAATGAGGGATCCTTCCCTAGGTCCACAACTGCCATACTTTCTGGACAACCATTCGTGTTGAACCTTCTCACTGAACTGTAGTTGTTCTAAAAGAGTTTGAGAGATTCAAATTCTTCATTGAATTGATCATCATAATTCAATGAATATTCATTTGTGGTTATATTTGTTGATTCTTTCCTTTTAACAAATCAGTGGCATGACTTCTACAATTCCATGTTGTATTCTCAATTTTCCCGTAATAGTAGCATTCAAGTTCGCTTTTATTTGCATTTTTCTTTCTCATCATCGTCTTTGAAAACACTGCATTTTCTATTTGAGAATTTCCTTCTGTATCCTCTAGTTTTAGTCTCTTTTCTTCTGCCAAAAGTGTTTCAATTGTCTCATCAAATTGTTGTGAAGACATTTGACTCAAAGTGAAGACACCATTACTATAACTTGAAGGTACACTATTTAATAAGATGGTTTTTGCATCTTCATCTTCCACCTTAGCTCTTACTTCAAATAATTGTCTTAAAGGAGACATTAAATTATTTACACGACTGGACATAGAACTCTCATCATTCATTTTAAGTCTAAATAATTACAACTTTATGGAAAATTTTGCATTTATACGTTTTGCACCAAAGAGTTGAATCAAGTGTTCCCATATTTCCTTAGATGGTTTAGTGAGATCTACAAGATGTACTTAGTGAGATAATGGACTTAGCTTTTTCATCTCTATTTTTCTATTCAAGTAACTGTTTGGCATCTGTAGGTGCCAATTCCGAACCCTTCACCATACCCCACAATTTTTTCTTCATTAATTGCATTGAATTTTTGCTTTCCATGAGTGAAAGTTTAGGCCACTAAAGTTTTCTAAAACCATAAAATCCATAATTAAGGAAAATAAATTACCTCTTTAACCTTTAAAAATATGTTTCAATTGTATCAAAGCCTTGGTAGATCCTTTCTTTTCCTTAGCGCAAATTTCAAAAAATTGTCAGTGATTATTCTAATTTCCCTCAATGCATATGATGCTGATACATGTATGTTGTTTTCATATTTAAGTACTTGAATTAATATCATACAACCCCTATAAAAAAGTGGGGAAATTGCGTACATAATGCCGAAGAACCTTACCACCAAGCAGCCTGCTTCTAACACCTTTTGGAAAACTATTAAAAAACTAGAGTCTCGACATTTTATTTGAAGCGATCCACCACTGATAAATCTTGAGCGGTCACTTGAAATCTGGCACCAATGGTTTTTGTATATAAGAACATTCGACTCAACATTGATGGAAGACTACCAAATAGAGCCAATCTTCATGTCAAGTTCCATGCTAGTCACCAAATAACCTTTCGCTAACACCTAAAACTTGTTGAGGCAATGTGTTGAAGTCCCATCAACATCCATTGTCATCCATTTCAACCATATGGCCTATCAATGACAGAAAGATCCCAGTTGTACCTTCAACAATAGTTTGGAAACCGAGCCCTCTCCACCGTGGCAGCAACAACGCGTCCCTTCACATAAATTAATCCCTCATGAACCTCGCTCTAATACCAAGTAAATAACGATAGAAGCACTCATATATTTCACACAAAGGTGTATGATTAAACACACACACACATTACATTCAGTCATTACTCAATAATATTTAGTTTGTGAGATCTAACTTATTCCAAATTTAAAATGAGAGGTTGAGATAATTTCTCAACCATCACCAACAACTCATAAACTAACATTAGAGATATAAGATGTAAGCATTAACTCCAAGTAAATCAAAACTGAGTATATCAAGCTTTTAAAAAATGAATTCAAACCTTGGCACATCGACCTTGTCAAAACAAAATTTGGTGCATTGACTGCAAAATCGAAACTGAAAAATATGAAATCGAAATGGGTACATCGAGTGTGTAAAAAAATGAAATACTACGTATGTTCTATGTAATATAACATTAGCCCAATTAATAATCCTCTAGCTCAGTTGGTTATAATATTATGATTAAAAGTCATGTAAGCCAATTTCATGTAACGATTAAGGACCAACTAGGTAGGTTTGTAATGTATATTAAGTTAAGAAAGTATATACACTACAAAGAAAATATTTCTAACAGATGTTTTTCCAGAAGCCCCTATAAAAATAGCCCAAAAATCCTTTTGTAGCAGATATCACTAGCGGAGATGGGTGGGCAGAAGTTTTTTTACAGTGCATTTATAATAACCAAATGCATCGATGTGTTATATAATCACACGCACCAGTGCTTAATAGAATATGGTGCACCATGACAGAGTTTTTTTAATAAAAAATAAAAACATAATGGTGCGCTAAGTACATAATGTGCACCGGTGCGTATAATACTCGATAGCACTGAAAAGGGGTTGAATTTAAAAAAAGGTCGAACATAAAATTCATTTTTCCAAGTCCGATGCTACACCCTCATGATGCCTCAGTACTTAAAAAATACACTAACACCCCAATGCATAACCAATATAGAGCACTGGTGCTTAATAGAAAGTGGTGCACTGTTGCAAGGTTATATTTTATACAAATAAAAAACAACAATATGTTACCTATATAAGGCGCACCAATGTGTATACTATTCGATAGCACCAGAAAAAGATTAAATTTAAAAAATGTCAATCATAAAATTAATTTTCACCATTCTAGTGTCATACTAAAATAATGTGTCAATGCTCTTAATGTATTTAAACACATCAATGCATAAAAAACAAGGTGCACCACGTTAGGTTTTTAACTTAAAAAAAATAGTGGTGTGCTTAGAAACGTGCACACATCGGTGCAATTACCCTAGTGTATCGAAACATGGTTAGATTTTTTTTTTAATCTATAGGCTGTAAAAAATCATTTTTACCATTTGCAATGTTGTAGATATCTTAAGCATCGGTGATACTCTTTCTTTGTCAAGAACCATGTCGTCGGTGCTTCCCTTGAATCTGTTGCTCAGTGTGTTGCTTTCCAATTTTATCGAATGATGCTCAAATTTGTTTTTTTCATTTACATGGTAACCATGCCTCCTCGATGAGAAAATGTTCAGGTAATGTCCATTTTTCTTTTAATTTAACTTTTAAATGGAGTAGAATTAAAATTAGGTAAAAAAATATATCGTTTAAAAAAAAAATTGTGCATGGTGTGTTCAATTTCTTCTACTTCCGCTGATGGCGGTGCACCCTGTAAATTCACAAGGTGCACCGCAAATTGGTGTGTACCATTAACGCACCGCAGTTTTGTGGTACGTTTGTTAAATTGATACACACTGGGAAATTTATAATTTTTAACGTGGTGCACCTCGTAAAAGTTAATTCTCGGTGCGTTTGTTTTTACCAAATGCACCACATGCATAAATATTAAAAAAATATAGCTCAATGCATTCGTTAACATGAACATTCTGTTTCGGTGTGGAAATGTTATGCATATGCAATGGTGCAAATTGTGTGTTGACACACCGCATGGATAAATAAAAATTTAACCAATGTTTAAGTGGTGTGTTAAGTAGTTGTATGCATCATTGTCGATGTTTTATTGGGTTTGTGGTGCACTTTGTTTGATGCTTTACTATTTTTTTGGCACACCAAGGATTTTTTTGTTTTAATTGAAATCTATATTTCCATATTTATAAACACATTTTTCATTTAATAGAAAATTTAATGTTTTATTTGTAAGGCTTATGTATTTTATATGACAATCACGTAGCCAATACGTCGACAGAGTGAATATCAATAATAGGAGGAGAAAATGGCAGACCAATGCAATGCGGTTTGACCATGGGAGGCACGAGAGAGGGAGAGAGATTTATACCCTTTCCCCGTTAATGTAGTGACACAAGTATTTTTAAGGAATGTAGGCCTACTTAAGTACTATGCAGAGGCTACATCCCTGAAGGGGCACTCTAGGTTGTTGGCACAATTGATCTGTTAGTGGGATGCCCATCAAAAAGCTTTCCATGTTGGTCCTAACACGTAGTATAGGCCCACTAAGTTTGACATATATTTTATCACTATCCTATACAGGAGAGGGTAGGATTTTCTCCATTTCCCTCATTTACCCCATTATTTTGCAACAAAGAATCAACTTGTCTACTCTCAAAGATATGTAGGGGATCATGTATTGTGTGCAACAAATTTTCCAGTGTCTGGTGGACAAATATGGATCGTTTTTTTGGGTGCAGAGGAGGTTAGGTGCCTCTCACTATTAGTTAGTACCATTACACACTATAATAGTGATTGGTAATGCATTAGTTTCCCTATTTTTTTTTAATGTCAATTATTTTTCGCAAAGGCCATGATGTATCAGATGGTCTGCCATTTTTTTTGTTAGGTATGTGTTATATTCTTTCCACGACTAAGCACGTGCGGGGGGGTAAGAGGGGGGGGCGATAGCCCCCCCTTTGCGCTGGGCGCAAGGGGTCTGGGGCAACACCTCGGCAAAAAAAATTTGGTCCTTAATTTCCGGTGGGTAGTCCACGCCCATGGTTTTGTGCATGGTTTTGCACATGGTTTTGGGGTACGATGGTTTTCGGCCCTTGGTATTTTTTTAGATCCGGTCAAGGGAACTACAGTTATGTTCTAATCTAGGGTTAATGGATTAGGGTTCATGTATGCTTCGGCATGTATATATATGTGTTGTAACACTAAAAGGAATATAATGAAAAATCAAGTTGGTCGTCCCGATTTGTAATCCAGGGGAAAATCTCTGTGTTTATCTATTTTATGTTTTATGCTATCACTATTTTTATTTTCTGTTATAATATTCGTGTGTAGATAATTTATGTTCAGGGTTAAAACCTACATTTGGTATCAGAGCTATTTCGGCTTCAAGGGGACACCTTTGCTACTGAGGGTTTTCTGCTCGGGCAAAGAGGAAGCTCTGGTTAAACCATAGGAAGTATGTCAAGACTATATTGCAGAGGTTCAATATGCAGGATAGTAAATCGACGAATGTTCCTATTCTTGTAGGTGTAAATCTATCTGTTAAACAGTGTCCCATGACACAAGAAGAAGAGGAGGATATGTCCCGTGTTCCATATGCAAGTGCAGTGGGTAGCCTGATGTATGCAATGGTCTGTACTAGACCAGAAATTGCACATGCAGTGGGAGTATTGAGCGGGTTTATGTCAAACCCAAGGAAGGAGCATTAGACAGCAGTGAAGCAGGTTTTCAGATATTTACGTGGCACTAGTGATTATGGCTTGTGCTACCAAGGAAGACCAAGATTGGAAAGAATGTTGGACATTGGTGGTTTTGTTGATGCAGATTGGGCTGGAGATCTAGACCAAAGAAGATCTACAAGTGGGTATGTGTTTAGCCTATTTGGAGGCGCAGTCATTTGGATGAGTAAAAGACAGTCTGTAGTGGCTCTTTCAACTATAGAGGAAAAATACATAGCAACCACTCATGCAAGCAAGGAAGCAGTTTGGTTTCAGGGATTGTGTTCAAGTATGGGGTTGGTACAACAAGCTATAAGGATAGACTGTGATAGCCAAAGTGAAATTTTCTTGGCTAAGAACCCTGCTTATCATTCAAAGACAAAGCACATTGATGTTAAATATCACTTTGTTAGAGATATGGTTGAGGCTAAAAGGGTGTTGCTGGTAAAGGTGGACACTTTGAAGAATGTTGCAGATGAATTGACGAAGTCTGTGAACACTCAAAAGTTCTCTTGGTGTAGAGAAACAATGGGTGTTGAAGAATTGGGCCAATGACTAAGCTCTCCTGTGGCCCTCTGTGGAAAGAAAACAACAAGTGGGAGAATGTCCCTTAATTTCCATGCCCAAAATATAGTTTGCAGCACCAAGATCCTTCATGTCGAATTTGGAGAACAGTTGGGTCTTCAAATAAATGAGAATTTCTTTGTCATTTCCAATCAACAACATTTCATCCACATACAAGACCAAATAAATAACACGGTCACCAATTAATTTAAAATAAACACAGTGATCCTCCTTGCTTCTGGTGAAGCCAAGTCCCCGTATATAGGTATCAAATTTCTGATACCACATCCTTGGTGACTATTTTAACCCATACAGAGACTCCTTCAACCTGCATACCAGTTCTTTCTTACCCTTCACCATAAAGCCTTCAGGTTGCTTCATGTAGATCTCCTCTTCTAGATCCCCGTGAAGAAATGCTTTCTTCACATCCATCTGTTCTATCTCAAAATCAAATGCAGCAGCAACAGATAAAAGTAATCTAATAGAAGTAACTTTGGCAATAGGAGAAAAAATATCACCAAAATCAATTCCCGGCACCTGGGAATAACCACAAAATCCAGCTGTGAGAAGTTCAGCTCGAGAAAAGATAGCACAATGATATGTCTCTTTGTGTTGTGAACAGAGAAGGGCACCCGATGATCATTGGACTAAACGATCCGCTAGTCAAAGGTGCAGAGGATAATTGTGGTGACAGTGAACGAGAGTCAGATTGGAGTCGTTTGTTAAAGCATAGGAGTGGTTGTCAAATCGTAGGTATGGAAATAAAAAATGAAGGCAACGGCAATGGGAGAATCACCGAGCAACAAAATGATTCATTGTGTGGAGATTAAAAGAGCTAGATCTTGTCAAATCTGGTGTGGATCTAGAGAGAGTTTGACATGGGGTGTGTATGCAACTGCGCAGAGAAGGATCTGGATCAACAAATGAAAGCGTGGTCGAGGATATGGATATTATTCCCATTTACGGCATAGGCAATGTCAACATTGACGCTGAAGTGGTAGCTGAAGTCGAGGGAAATTTTCTGCAGATCATGATAACCTGAAAATACCCAAAAGACCCCATGCCCATAGGGTTGAAAGCTCCATAATTGAGCGTTTTAGAAGGTCTCGACTAAGATCGATTCCTGCTTGGTTGGATGTAAATTGCATGGTCAGATCCTTTGCTCACAACACAGGAGCTATGGTGGCAGAGGATGAGTTAAGAGATTGTAGCACATGCGGTCCAAGTCGAAATCCACAGAGAGCAATTCGAGACACAGACACTTCAAGTCCAAATCGAGGTCGCCCTATGATAGCAGGAAGAAATACAAGTCTCTGTCTCGCTCTCGCAACAAATCTCGTCGCCATAATAAATGTTGAAGGATCAATGATGACAAAGAGTGGACACGGGTCACCTTTTTTTTTGTTGGAATAACATAGTAAAAGAAAATTTGTGGCTCCACTCTCGACCATGAGGGCATTTTTGGCGAAGTTGAGATCTAAGTGTTGTGCAGAAAATATTTGGACATCATCGTCAATGACAATGACGATGATGTTCTGGCAGGAGTATGCCAACGATAATCTGACAGAGATGAAGTCACCACATTTTGAAAAGGGAAGCCATCGAATTTTGTTGCGCTAGGAGAGAAAAGTCTATCAAAATAAGAGAGGATATGGATTAAATAATTGATGAACCATGTATCTGAAGAGAACTCCTAGAATACTGGCGGTTATAGAGGCTGGTAACCCATGTAATCCGATAGATGGGTTCTTTTTATATGGACATTGATTTCATATGTACAAAGAAAGTAACAATGAAACGAAAAAAATTATTATTATAATGGAGTTATTTTATTACATGTAAATGGGCATACTGTTGTAAGACCTGGTATGGCATGCGTACCCCTGGGTAACCATTGGTACAGTCTGGGTTAGACCTAGGTGATAGGGGGGATGTCAAGTTAACAATTACCCTGGGTAAAAATTTGAGGGGGGAAGAGCTAGAGTGAGCGGGGTTGTCTCATTTAGCAGGTTTGGCTGGATTTAGTCAATAATCCCCAAGTCAAGTTTAAGGGGGGAATTTTTAGGTAAACTTGACTCAAAATAGAGTTAATGTTGACTAGGATAAATAGTAGTGGTTTTGGGGCACATGGTATTGTGCACCCATGGTTTTAGCCCATTGTATTACATGTAATGGAGCCTATAAAAGGCTGGGAAGAATTAATTGTAATGTAGGCCTGGAGGTGAGCGGTGAAGGCTCACTTGGCCGGATTGGCCAGGGTTTTGGCCAATATTTAATGAAATTTCATTGGTTGGGTTTTTCCCCGGAGTTTGGGGTTTTCCTGGATAAACATCTGTGTTTATGTTAATGTTTTGTTGCTGGTTCTTTTTCATGATTATTATTCCTCTCGGTAAATATTTTATTTCTGCGGTAAATTCTAACATTTTTTTTAGTATTTTTGTATGGCTTTAGATAGATATCGTGCTATGATACATGGGAGGGAAAATTTCCCTTTTGCGTCAGAGATTTTTTGTTTAATTTTTTAGAGTTTTCTGGAGACGAGGCCTGCTTTTTACTGTCTCCCTCCTAGGCTGACGACTGAGGTGAAAATGCACATGTAGAGCAAGATGATTCCCAAGAGGGGCCTGCTTAAGTATCCAACCAATATTTCTACTGAGGCATTGGTGCTACTTGGGAGTGAAGATGACCACATGTTTTTCTTGGTGTCACGTCCTTATGTGGGGATGGATTAGCGAAAGTGTCCCAACATCCTATTCACACTGGATGAGCCTATAGATGATAGAGGTAACATTGTTGTTTTATTTAAATTAATCTAGTTTCATTTTTTTTGTCTTAATTAATTACAATAAAATTCATTCTAGCACGTTCGTTCACTTGTTTTATTAAATTGTTTAATGAAATTGTCTAATTATTGTTGTGTACTATATATTTTGTATACATCGATAGTTTCATTGGAGACATGTATTCTCCCCCACTAGAGGGATATCTGGAGATGGACGAGGTCGGAGAGGGTGAGGAACATCCTCAAATTCAGATGGGTATAGGCATGTAGGCGTGTAGGGCTGGTGTCAAATTTAGGATGTAGTATTGTGATTGACTCTCTGGACTTTTGGTTGAGGAGGGAGTCCGCCCTACGACGACTTGAGACATCTAGGCAGATCCTAGGCACTTGGAGCTATTTAGGAACTATATGCACAATATGATGAGTCTTATGCATCATATTATTGGATTTCTCAAGCTACTTGTAGTGAGGAGGGATGGGCATGCAAATGATATAGGTGAGTGTTTAGCCAGTACATCCCCATCATATGTGATGACCAGGGTGATGATCCTTCTGGTGATCAGGGTGGTGATCCTTTAGATACACAATATTTACCCATACGTACTACCCCATCAGATCATGACCAAGGTGTCAGTGATCCTTGTGGTAGTGCTCCACCTCCTCATCATTCACCTCATGATCACCAATTTCCTCATGTTTTTGTTCCTCATCGATCATAATTACCACCTTCTCCTCCACTTCATAGTTTGATTTTTGAGGCAATTTACCATCCATCGTCTTCTGCTACATACTAGACTGCCACTATTATTATTCTATCATCTTTTTCTACAATAGACCAAGTTGCCACTACTACTATTGTATCAGATATTTCACTTGATCATGCAATTTTTTGACTTGTTTATATATATATATATATATGGTGCATTTCTTTTCTTCATGTCGATGTACTTAATTTATATGTTGATGTTGATGTGTATATTGTTATGTCATGTAAGATATGTTCATTTAATGTGCTTGTATATAGATGTGTATGTGATAGCAGTTATTTGACATGAGATTTATATTTGAGGATGTGTGTGGTGATGATGTTAGATTACAATTCTTGTGTTTTTTAGATGTAATCACGATGATGATGCCCTGTTAGATTATTAAATTTTTGTGTCAGTTGATAATGTTTATATATGCTAGAGGTGTATATAATTAGATTATGTTAGAAAAATTGAATAAGTAGTGTAGATGATGTTTATGTGTTAGATGGTTATCATCATCATGATGTTTATTTTTATAAAATGGTATTTGTTATAGATTATGTATTGGTGAACTTATATCAAAATTCTATATATGAAATTACATGCAAAACGACTAAAAAAAATGCAAAGATATTTTTATAAAATAAAAAGTTTAATATGGTTGAAACTATAATTGTAAAAGTATTGTAAATACTTTTCTATTCCTTAGATAGTTAATACATATTCATTCTAACCTAATTAGTAAAATATTTCAATACTCACAGCGAAAAATAATTCAATATAAAATAATTTAGTTAGTTCTAAATAAGACGAAAATGTGTAACTCATTGAATTTTTATTATAAAGTATTAATAATATTAAATTATTTAAAAATACAATTTAAACAATGAAAATTACACATGGTTTAAATATAGAAATAGAAACCCATTATAGATCCATCTTAATCACAGATTTACAAAGCACTAAAAAATATTAAATATTTTGACATGTACATTTTTTTTCAAGTTTTGCATTCTAAAAAGAGATTTTCATATTATAATGAGATTTGATCCCTCTCGACTCTTGGAAGATCCATTGTTAAGATGGATCTATACTAGTTTATGAAATTCAATATATTGTTACAATTTAAAAAACTTAAGCCAAAATATGTTATAATTAATTTACTTTTAATATAACTTAAAAAGTTATATTTTAATAAAATTTAATTTATCACTAAAGTTATGAGAATTTCAAGCAATTTAAATTTAATATTTATAGCAACACTTACCAATTTCAATTAGAAACTTCTCTCTCTAAACAATGAAGAAATTTTAAGGCTTGTGAAGTTACTTATAGTTGGGGATTTGCTTTATTGGAAGTTATCCATTAAAAAGGCAAGTGAACGTTTTTATAGTGATAAAGTTATAACATTTTGGTGCTAATTTGGTTCTTTATTTTCTATTGTGGTTTAAATTTGTCTTTTTTTAATAATAACTGTCAGTTAAATAATACAAAAGTCATATTGTATTAGATTTAACTTTTTGACAAATAATATATTTGATTATTTCTTAATGAAGAAATAAAGAAATATTGTTTTTTCCACATTATACTTATCACTAGGTATTCATTAAAATTCATGTTTTCATATTTCTAATAGTTAATACATCATGTTTAAGATGATAAAGACATGACTACTTTAAATAATTTACTTAAAAATACATAAAAAATAGATATTTGTTTTACATAATCTAAATTTGAAAGAAAAATGCATCACCGAGTCTATTAGAAAGTCAAACAAATGGCTCTTAATCACCACATTATTCATAAAAATTTATTAATTCAACGTTTATTTATGATTACCATTGAAAAGAAAAGTCAAAACTCTTCCATTATCCATGAAGAAACAATTAAAACCTCTCATGCAGCCATGAAAACCCCATTTGTTTCTCTTATATATGTTCCATAAAAAGATGCAATCAACATTTACACATGCACGTAAGACCTCCTTTTAGTTTACAAAATGTTGCAAGAACTGGAATTTAAATATAGTAAACATGAGTTTGCATCTCCTGTCAAGAATTTAATCTTACATTTAAATACACATTTTTTTCATTGTTAGAGTCCTCATAGATTCATCACTACATGATTTATATTGATTTTAATATAAATTTGAAGAAAAAACATGTTAATATTCCTATTGGAGAAGGATTTTCACCTTGAATCCTTATTATCATAGATATTGTACACCATGTTTTAAACATATATATATTTATGGAGATATGTTGCATAGTGAAAATAAGGGAGGTCATTTTACTATATTGAGAAAAAAAATGACGATGGTTGTAGTAGGAATTTTAGTACACATATATAACATTGATATGATTTTCCTTCTCCATTTTCTATCACTTTGTGAGTTATTTTAGTTTGATACTCACAAATTCATCTGAGAAAGGAGAAAATGAGTATATTTAGATTGATATCTTAAAAAAAATATAGTTATAAATAAGCATTCTTAATGGAGCGCTCACCTTTAGGATTAAAAAATCGACTTTTATATTATCTAGAGTAGAAAATGTTTTATATCAGAAATATATGTTTGGGGTCATAAAAGTACAACAAAAGAGTACAAAATTGATAACTCGTGCTTAGAATTACAATTTTCTGATCCATCCTAATGTCTATCCAAATTCTATAGAATAATTCTACTGTAAATTAGAATTAAATTATAATTACACAATTGGAAAAATTTTAATTTTTAAATTATAAATTACACAATTTGATATACTTTGTTTAAGTGCAAAACTGTTTCCACGGAAAAAACACATGTAAAAATGTTATTGAATCTTACCAATTATATAAAATTCCAAAAATATGAATAAAAAAAACATAATTAGCGAAATAAATAAAACAAAAACATACAATATTAATATAAATGATGAAATAACATAGTACATATCACTCTTCATTGTCATCGCCCTGACTATCTTCCTCGCTTGGAATGATAACATTGTTATTCTCAAAAATATGTTTTGATCTAGGGTTATGTCTTAAGACGAACCAACAATCCCTATCCAATACATCTGTGTAAAAAACACCTAGTTACAGTGTTTGTGGAAAACATAAGGTTCCCTAGCTTCATGCCACATCTTTCTAGAGTTGATAGATATCATTCCACTATCATGATATTCCTTTACATTATTTCGATAAAATGTGTCCCACCACTTGCACCTAAAATAATACATTGGAATGAACAGAAGTCCACTTCAATGATCTCTTATATCTTTCTGACGTAACCTAACATCTCATGTATTAGGTTTTGATCATGGTTGCTAGCATGACTATATTGGTAGAACTTAACTTCCAATCCATAGTCTTGTGTCATACATCCATCATCGACATCGTGCGTGTTAAAATGATGTCTATATGCCCACATATATGGGAACAAATGCATATTTAAAAAAGTGAAAAAATCACAGTTTCATATGTCAAATAACCCTAACATAATTAAATTTATAAAATATAGATATTACAATTCAAAGGTGCATTATGAAGTTAAAATACATAAAGATATTATTACTGAGTTTTTGCACCCAATCCATATATTTAGCGCATCCTCATCAACACGCAAATAATAACCAGATGCATTGTATTTCTCTCTGACTAGATCAACAACCCAACTATTAGTACATGTCATTGGCATATTTTCTTTTAAATGATCAAGATAAGACACATGTCTACCATTCAACTGTCTGGAATATTTCCTGGCATTGTCCCATTTCCACCTCTTCTATTCATACAATGTGACCCATGGTTGTGTCACTTCCGTATGGTAAAGAATGAATTTGTTGATGGCTTCAATTTCTAAATTTGTTGATGAAATCAAACCAACATATCAAGTACATATGAGATAAAAATATGCATTATTAAGTTTAGTGTGAATAATTACTGTGTAGAAATTTAACAAATGATAAGTCACTTACTCTTTATCATGCGCCTTTTTTCCATTTGTTTGGAGATCTCCCTTTATATTTTATCTTCATCCCTCTCATCGTCCCATACCATCGCACGTGGTGTGTTTTTGATCTACTTGATGTACTAATTGGAATAATAGAAAGACTCATGTGATATGTACCCCTCTACCATGGACTCCTCAGGTTTTTCTCTTTGTTGAACAAAACTTTTCAATTTTTTCATGTACCTCTCTAAGAAGAACATCCAACGACAAGAAACCACCCCAACCAATTCAACCTCATCTACTAAGTGAATTAAAATATGAACCTAAAAGTCCATGAAAATTGTTGACATCTCCTTATCAAATATACAAACAATCTCAGCTATCACTTGACACCACTATGGAATGCTAGACATATGAATCTCCTTTGATGTGATCCAATTTACAAATTCAAATAATTTAGATATGACACATTGTAGGTATTGAGGGGAGTCATGGTTCACAGACCCACACACGAGTAGAGGATAATGACACTGCAAAGTAAGCACATAAAAAAACTAATTATATTTTATCCCATTGCATAAAAATAATAAAAAATAATAATATTATTTGTTTCGCATACTTACACTTAGAAGGTTCAAATGGTCATGTGATTCCAACCGGAATAAATGGTCTTCCATAGTGAAGCAACATCATAGTGAAGACCCATATAAAGAAGGCATCCTCACACCCATTATAACTTACTTTGCCAAAGAAAGTTCATATTTCTCTAAATTCCATGGGACATCGCCTTCTTTGAAAGACCAAGATGGACCAACCTCTCCTCTACTTTCTTGTATTGGCCAATTTTTCTTTTGTTTTTGAAGAAATAAGATCTCTCCTAACAGCCAATGTGTCATTTTCTTTCAATGATATGTGCCTCCATAAAGATGATGATTTTTTTTTTTTTAAATATATGCATTGGATCTAGTAAGTGGTAAATATTAATTAGATGCTCCCAATATGGGAGCTAATAAAAGGTAGATTTCCTTTTCATCCCAATGAGAAATTTATCAACACACGTGTCAAATAATTATGTATCATCGAACATAGGCTTCCCATTTGAATCGAACATTTTTTTAATATCCTTCTCCTTCTCTCTCATATGCTCTAAGACATTTAGTTGGTGTCATTATTGAAGACCTTTGAGTTCTCTCTAGTTTACCATCGAAATCATATGTTGTTCTTCTGTAAGGGTGTTCTTCTGGGAGGAATACCCTGGAGCAGTCATATACTGGCTTTCATAGGTGGTTGGACCACCTAGCCTTCAAATAAGGTCCACAACATTTACATCCATGATACCCTTTTGTTACAAGACCTATGAAATTATTGTATAATACATGGTATGTTAGTGATTATGAACATCAAAATAATTGAAAAAGATTAAATTAATATGTGAAAAAATATTGCCACGTATATAAAAAAATCAATAAACATGTATTTTACCATAGCAAAGTCCTAATCCTTGATAATCATGTATGGTGTAAGCACATATGGCGTACAACTTAAAAATCCTCTATGTTGCGATGGGTCTTGATACATTGTATACATGTATTGCTTCCCATAATTCCTTCAATTCATCTACCAATGGTTGTAAGTAGACATCCATATTATTCACTTGTCTTCTACCAGGGACTATGAGAGCCAACATAAGATGTTGACTCTTCATAGACAACCATGGGGGGTATTTTATTGTTCACTACTACAAGCCAAAAAAAATAGTTAGTGTTTTAGAGGGATTATGGGTTAACGCCATCCATGGTTATTCTAAGTCGTAGACTTCATACTTTATCCTTGAATTTTTCAAGCCATGTATCCTATATATGCTTCATGGCTATTGAATCTATTGGGATTTTCATAAATCCCAACTCACTTCTATGTGAGGCATCCCATCCCTACAACATAGATAATTATTTGCAACGAAAGAGCCTTTGAATCCTTGGGATTAAAGGCATGTGCCTCAATATCTTATGAGGACCATGTGATTTACGTTTATTTTATTTTATTTATGGTACCTGTAATGCCCACATTTCAGACATATATATTTCTTTGCATATTCTCCTCTATATAGAATACAATAATTCAGACATGCATGATATGATATGTACTCAACAACTACTTTGTGTCTTCGCAACTACTAGGCAAGACATTATCACTCGAAAAAACCTTATCTTTGAATAACTTTTAGTTTGTGGCCAACAATATAAATGTATAATTTCAATATTTAATGTTCATAAAATAAACCATTTTTAATGTTGATTTTGTGACAAGGTTTCTCAAAATATAAGGGACTTGATCATAGTCAATTACCTCAATATTGCTAAGAAACATGCATTCGACATTCCAAAATTTTCTTTCAAGTTGTACAATAACATCATTACCCCAATTTGTGTAGACTTTGATTGGTCAATAGGTCCAAAGAGATGGGTGGCAGAAGCAGATTTTAGGCTTTTGAATAAGGTATCGATGATATGGGAATCATCCCCTAGCTCATCATTATGGAATGCATCTAACAACATTTCCTCCATGGAAGTCGTATCCTGTAAGTAATCATTCATACCAACCTTTATTTGATTGCCTCCATTTCCAACTTACGATGAAGAATAATTATTGTTGTAGCCATTCCTAATTGGTGAATCTGGATGTAGTGGGAATTGAATAGGTGGTTGATTCAACCATTCTTTGTATGCTTACTCTCTGGGTTTTTCTCTTAATGCAACATTTTCTTGATTTGAAATTGTAGTTGGGTGCTATGGAAGATGGTAGGTGGGTTGCTCATCATCAATAGAATCCTAATTTCAAAAATATTGAACATTACTATATCAATGATATTACTAAGCACAATGAAATTGGTTTGTTGAAATTTTATTATACCAAACAATTATCATCATCGTTGACCCAATATTGTGGCTGGAAGACGCCATGTTCCAATTGGAAAACTGAAGCATTTGACCATTTCCATTTACCAACTTCTTGCGGTATGCCGCTCTTGAGAAGAGCTTATGAAGTTTTTGAAATGGTGGAATATTTTATGCATCTGAACTTGATTTTGAATCAAAAGCCTGCAAATTTGGATACATTTTTATTCAAATTGACATGGAGAAAAAAAACAATTAAATTATCGAAATATAAATAAAATATGAGCTTACTAGAGATGGAAAGGGAGAACTCCGGGAAGGACTTTAAGCAATATGGAACAATCTGGAATTTCAAGAATTGGCTATTTGATATTATGAGATTTTCTCCCTCCATTTGAGCAAAAAAAACAATAATTTTTTCTGTACATACTTAAAATTAATTTCGAGAACCATATAACTACTACCTGAATTTCAATATTGTTTTCAAAACCATTTTTCAAGACTAAAGAAAATTTGAGCAGAAAATGTATACTATGAAGTATTGTAACTCATGTGGATGCATCCTAAAGGATAATTTGAGATAAATATGTCACTTTATGTGAAAATAAAAATTCAGATAACTTTTAAAGTATATCGGTGCTCTTGTAAAATTAAATGCACCGATGCATTTAAATCGTAACAACACCGATGCAATAGAAAATTTAGCACACCGATAAGTTTTTTTTATGATTTTGAAAATAAAAAAGAAGTCATATCATATTGGTGCTCTTCTAAAACTCTTCGCATCAATGTGTTTCACTAATGACTGCATCAGTGCATTAAAACATAATCACACCTCTTTCCAAGATTTTGATTATAAAAAAGGAATTATGTCATATCGATGCGATATAAAAATTTAGCGCACCGATATGTTATCTTAATCATTGCACATTACTCATAAATGCATCACTGGATTTTAATGTGAAACACATTGACGTTCAGAAAAAGTTGAAAAAAAAATGTGCGTTGTTTTTTTTTTAATTGAAAAATGAGTGGTAATTGATTTTTCAAAATCTAATTTCATAAAGTCTTCTAAATAGTAAAAATTTATTCACTATTTCATTATTTTTCCCAAAAATTTAAGGGAGATATTTGCAAGAGAGACATACTGGGAGCACTATGGAGCAACAAAATACTTTGGAACAACAGAACTATTCAAAAGATCATAAGTGGAAATATTTGGTGACTCACTTAAAACCATGAATAGTAAATGTTAGGTCCCTATAATACTAGTGTATCCCCTTATTGTTATTGTTAGTATATCCCACTTACTGTTATTTTTGTGCCTTTACATTATTATTTTTATGGCGGCTCTGATTATAGTGTGACCCCTTAGACTCCTATATATAGAAAGGAGGTTTTTTCATTTGAACCATCCAAGAATTATTCATTTATGTAATTTAAATGAGGTTTCCCCCTCGAAGAGGATAATTTTTAAGTCATTGATCTATATTTTCTTCTATTTTGTGAGTTGGTTGCATAACATTTGGTATAAAATCTTTGGACTCTAGGGTTTCACTTCTTCAAATAGGCCATCTTGGAATTTTCGCTATAACCATTTTTATACAAAGTTTCAGAAGCTAAAATTGAAACCTTGTGGAGATGAAATACTGGTTAACCTCATGTACGAATTTTAGATCTTGGTTCACTATATTTTTGGAGATATGATCTGAGGAAGTTAGGGTTTTTGTAGGCTCCATTATTTTATCTCAAACAGGTGACTGAGGGAAAATAGTCATAAATTTGGTTTACTCCAGTTGGTAGGTTACTCGTGTAGATATGGGAGGAGGGTGTTACACTTGGGAAATGGTAGATCAAATGAGGGTATTCTACCCATTTTTTTTACTATGTAAATAAATCTAAGAGAAACAGATATAAAGCTCTGAGTTTTTTTTGTGTTCTGTCTATAGAACACCAAGGAATATGTTCCTTTAAGTAGGTGGGGTATGTAATAACCCTTTTTCATAACTCCCCATGTATGTAAAGACAATTGTGTGAATTATATATGTATATAAATTTATGTGGAAATAAATTGATGACTGGCCTGAATGGAGGGACAAATAGATCCAAATTTTGAGAGGATGGTCGTTGAGTTCCTATTGTGTATGTGTCGGTTTCCCTATGGCATGCCATGAGCAAGCAATACCAACCACCCTTAATTGTCATGATTACTCACCTAACCATAGATTAGCTTGCGCTAACAAGAATTGAAGTTTGAGTGGAGGATGACACCCATATTTTCCCCTTTCATTTTTGAACATGGAGAGAGAGAGAGAGAGAGGTTGCAGACCAAAAATTATAGAGTTGTGAAGGAAGAAGAGACTGCAGTCTTCTATTAGTTGTGGGGAGAAAGAGAATGAGCCAATTTCATGGAGGAGGAACATAATGATTGGCGCAGAAGCTTACTACGAAGAGAGCATGAAGAGCGCCAGAAATTGTGACAAGGGATTTTTGGGTAAAGAAAATAGAGAGGAACTCTAATTCAAAAATATTGGTGGAGGACTGGATCACTATGGTTCTTGTTATAATGTTGTGAACCCACATTTTTCTTGTTTCCTATCTATTAAACCACCGAGATAGGGAAATATGGGTCACTGTGGTGCTTTCCATGAGGCTATGAAACTACATGGATAGTGAACTATGGACGCCTATAGTGACTGCCATGAAAATTTCGTTGTTAAACCACCAAAATTAGTGATTCAATCTCTTGGAACAAAGACATAACTCATTTGATCTTGGGTGAAGCCATTTGTTTTAACTAGACAATAAGTGAGCCATTGTGGTGCATGCCATGAAGTTGTAAAACCATCTAGACAGTGGACTCCTTCTCCCAGTTATGTGATTAAGCCTTGGGTGTGAATTTCCCCTGAATACACATCCCCTCAAACTTTGGATCTAGATCAAGGGTGGCCAACTACAAGAAATATTGCAGTGTGGCTAGCCTACACTTGGGTGGAAAGTTGAAGTCCCTACTTTAGTTGTTAGTCATATTTAAACATAGATATAAGTGTGTATTGTTCATGTAGTTTGTCTTATGGACTCTGATGAATCTTGTTACATTATGGATGGTGTAAGATATGGGTATTTGTAATGTGAATGAATACTCAAAGTTGTAAGGTTATTTGTATAACAATGTTACCAATGAAATAGGTAACCTCATTGTTACCTACTTTTAGAAGTATCAAGAAAAACACCTGATTTTGAAAAAATGGTGATGCAGAATCAAGAAAAAAAAATTTGAGCATGTTTTTGGCACTTTAAGTTTTTTTCATTTTGTTTTTTTTTTTTAAGTGATGTTTTTTATGTCGATTTTGAATAGTGGTGGTGTATCATCACCAACGTTTTTTTATAGGATTGATTTTGACGCTATAGATTTTCTAATGTCTTCTTCTTATGTGAGATGTTTATTTTTAAGTGCATTTATGTACTTGTGTTTAAAAAAAAAAAAAAAATTAAATTAAATCTTGTAATGATATCTTCACTTTTTCACATACATAAAAGATGGAAAAATGGTCAATATTCTAAATTTTATATTTTCTACATGTTTATGTATTGTTAAATAATTTTTCAATGCACATCAAAAAAATTTCGCTAAAAAACCAATATTTTGAACCATATGACAAAAAAATACAATTTTTCAATATAATTACAATGCAAAAAATACACTTTTACAGACTTTTTGTTGGAAAAAACATGTTAAATAAACTAATTTTTTGGGAGAATCTTAACAAAAATACTTAAGAAAATAACATTTTTATTGAATTTTATGTCAAAAAATAATAGCAATCACATGTTTTTTTGCAAAAAAAAAGATTTGTTCTCATAAAATATCAAAGTCTAAACATTACAAGTAAAACTGATTAATAGTTCTCAAAAATAAGCTTTGTTTGCAAGCATAACTTAAACATCATCAACAATATCAACTAATACATCTTCAACATCATCTAGAACAGCATTGATGGCTTCTTCCGCGGCATTTTCTTCTTCATTTTGATCATTGTCGTCTTCTAATGGATCTTTCATGTCAGCAAATCTTCCAAAGTGTCCCTTTCCAATCATTCCATATAATCATGGTTGAGGTTCCTTTGCTTTTTTTTCCACACGTGATTCATTAAAATCTCCTTTCCTCAAACCAACTTCTTGCTTCGCATTTGGACGGAATTTAAGAGCGTTAATTCTTTGTTGAATAAATTTGCATTGAACGGGGTCTTTCTCAATGGCAATGCAATTTCTTCCTTTTAGTAGGCAACATGCTAGTGTTGTACCTAATCATCAAGCACAAAAAAAAAGTAAGAAAATTAGTATGGAGACATAAAAAGTAAAAACGACAATAGTTAAATTTAAATTTGTATAATAAAACTTACCTGAACTTGAGAATAAATCCAAAACCCATTCCCCTTCATTTGAACATAGATCTATAAGATAGTTAATCAATGCTTGTGGTTTTTGATAAATGTTAACTATATCTCATTTTGCATCTTTATCCTCATATGTTAGTTTTCTTACAACTTCATCATAAACCAATACTTGACTATGACTCTTCCCATCTACTCAATTCATAATAATATGCTTATAGCTATCGTCTTTTGTCCAACATTCAACATGGATGAACTCACAATCATTTATAATAGGCTGATCTTCGGAAGAAACAATATTTGACTTTTTCCTGTAACATAACATAGTAAAAGTTGAATTAAATTTTACATGAATAAAAAAATTTAGGAGGAATCAAACATTCAATTTCAAAGTCTTACCATGTAAGTTGCATCCTTGAGTTTTCTTTACCCTTGAAGCTTGTTAATAACATTGGAAACTGTGTTTCTAAATGAAGTGTCACAAATAGCCAAAGTGGTGATGTTGTCACTTATTGAAAACCCGTAACCACTTTACTAAAAGTTTGATAAGTATATGGTTCTCTATCATATTCAATGTCTGGAAAATTGAAACCATGAGGAATATCTGCAATAACTAGGCCATATTCCCTTTTAGGTATTAGTGATGCAATGTCTTCACAGTCACCTTGTATTATTTGATATTAGACACTGTCGAGCCCATTCCAAATGTAATGATTAAGAGTAGGATCAAGTTCAACATTCATAAGACACATCCTTCTCATGTTCTCCATCTTAATTTTTTCAATAAAGCTTTTGAAAGTATCTGGTACTCCATTTCCATCCTTCTTCGACATCTTTAATGACATATATATATATATATATATATATATATATATAATAAAATAAAAATCGTTTAAATATGAATAAAATGAATTTATAAATCAACATACATTATTGAATGCAATATAAAACTCTTTTAGTGTTGATGTAGAACTTGCTTCTGGGTAGTTGCGTACAACATCATCCCAACTGTCTTCATTCAACATTTTAACCATGTGTTCTTGTATTTTCATAAAAATTTTCTGACTGAATAAATCAAGTTAAAAACGTTAATATACTGACATGTATAACAAATTCTACCAACATCATTATGTTTTATTTAAAAGAAAATTATAATGAAATAAAAATAAGAAATAATTCAAGAAACTTACTTTTGAAATTCTGCACACATTTCTTCCATTGATAATTCACCCGACTTCACACGGGCTAATACTGATTTGACTAATTTATCATCCTTCACACCTTGCATTGTTCTCCAAGGTGTGATAGTCATATCCTCTTGAAGCTGCTTCATTTCAGGACCTGCCTTACTGTTGGTACATATTATGGGTTTACTCTTTCTAACCTTCTGATTTTTTATGGAAATATTCTCCCACCGATCAAAAATATCATCAATCAAATCCCATACCTCCCCAGTTCTAAATGCCAACTGAAAAATGTTATCTGTGCCTCTGAAGAAATTTGTATTCAATTTTCCATCTTTTGTTTTTTTTTCATCAATTTGATAACTTGTTTCCATTAAACATTCCTTTCGAAATGCTACACTAACTTGTGTCTTATCCCCACCACATTTTTCTATGAATTCATTATGAATAAATCCGACCCTTTGGATGAAAGTCATTTTCATTCTATACTCATTATCTGCATTATGATCCCATGCCAATAACTTTGATTCTATTTTTGTTAAGCCAACATAAATGATGCATTTCACTGTTTGAAAGATAGTTATTGTGATATTCTGCAATCAATTGTCTCTTAGCCTCTATCGAATGGTTCCCTCCAATTACATAATATTTATAATCAAAATATTTTGTCTTGTCAAATGCTTGTTTGTTGGAAACCTGACATGGATCGACAAGAACCACATAATCCACCACATGCGCATATGGATTGAACCTGAACAATGTTTTCAAATTATGTACATGTAGGTGATGGGCCTTTCTAATTTGATATTGAGATTTTCCTTCATCTGGGCCATAAAATTGGTTAACATTAAGCTCAAATGTTTGACCACCATGAATTAATTTATTCTTCCTCAACTATTGTCGAATAGCATTTTGTTTTGTTTTAATAATGCCATCCTCTAACTCAACACCTGGTGTTATGATTTCTCTGCTTCTGTGAGAGCTTTCAATTTGCTCTTCACTGCTGCTCACGACCTTTACAGGTTCACCAATATTTGATTTCCTAGTCTTATTGGATAACATATCAATTATTTTATAAACAAGCTCTCCTTCATGAGGTAAAAGAGAGACATCTTTGGCGATTTTTCTTTCTGGTGTCTGATCCGTTTTCTCCTTTTGCACAACAGTTCTAACCTCCTCCTCACTAATTCTATCATAATTTTCTATTTCATGTTCGACACCTTCAAAAGAAACATGTTTAAGTTTACTAGATTGACCCACCTTAGTGACTCTCGGTTGATCCCCTCTTTGTACTGTTGCAGTGTCACGAGCTATTGCTCTTTGCTTCAATCTCCTTTCCTCTGCTTTGTCTTTGTGGAAAGTGTTGATCACATCCATAACATTTGGCACCAACTTATAAATACCTTCAAACATGCTTAAAAGACTCGAAACAAAATCCTATGAAACAAAATTAAACATGTCAATGATCAATAATTTATAAAAAAATTGAATCATCCTTACAATAATGCATAGAGGAAATAAAAATAAGCATACTTACAATGTTATTTGCAATGTTGCTTGATATTTCTTCAGAAAATTTTGAATATATTTCATCTGTGTCATACTTGACTATTGATAGACGATATCTAACCTTCTCACGTTTTTGAGCTTTCCTTGCAAGAACATAAATAGTGTTTGTATTCGGGACCATACATATGTCTCGTACTCTGCCCATCACATCATATGGCTCATTTAAGTCAATCATACCACAAATCAGATAGATGTGTATATCAGCCTCCATTTCACTGTCTTCAAGATACCATGAGAAATCGGTTTTATCTATTTCCTCGGCGTTCTTCCAATCAGAAATAAGCTTTAATGAACCTGGTACCCCACTTGCTTGAATTTTATTAGTGTGTGCAATAATGTCCTTATTGCATCCAACTGTGTCCATAGTGCGTCCAACTGCAACTTTATATTTGAGAGTTGTATCCATAGTGCGTCGAGCTGCAGCTGTAGATTTGGGAGCTGCTGCCCTAGGTGCAGAAACATTCGCATAAATTTTTTTTGATGCCATTTTCTTGATAATATATATATATTAGTTAATGGAAAAATAATGCGGATAAAATAAATTTAATAAACAAAATTTATTTCTAAAACTAAATAGCTTGAAATTAAAGCAGTAAAATTAACTATACAAATTTTCATTTAAAAACAAAATATTATAAATCATATGTATATATATCTATATAATATGTTTTGAATACATTTTATAAAAAATTTAAAAATGTGTTTAAATTGTATAAAACAATTTTAAAAAAATAAACTACTATTTTCAAACTTCAGTTTTTGTTTAATATTTAAAAAAAAATAAAAAAATTATTAACTATTTATAACAAATGTTACAATTAAATTTAATTTTTTTAAGGCAATGATTTTATTAAAAAAACTTATAATATTTTAACATATTTTAAAATTTTAAAATTTAATTTTACATTACATAAAAATTGAATAAAAATAAACAAAATAAAAAACTTATTTATTTTACATAGCAATTAAATAAAAAATAATAAACTTTAAATTATAAAAAATTAATATAAAGTTTATAAATTTATATAAAATTTTAATATATTTGAAAATTACAAATTTCTATTTCACATTACATAGTAATTAAATAAAAATAAACAAAATAAAATAAAAATAAAAATAAACAAAATCAAATAAAAGCAATTAAACAAAATAAAAGAAAAAATTAAATTTTTATAATGTTGTTTTAATACTTAAATAAAATAAAAATAAAAAATAAAAATAAAAAGAAATTTAAATATTTAAATGTTATAAACAAATGTTATAATATTATATATTTTTTATTTTGCTAATTGTATTGTTATATAGTTTTTTTTTATTAATTTATTATATTGTTATATTAAAACAAATGTTTTTTTTTTTTTTAATAATATTGTATTATTTTTTTCTTTAATTATATAATGTTTAAAAACAAAACATAATTGTTATTTAATATTTTTTTATTTTTGTATTTTATTTTATTTTATTTTTTTTGAGATTTTTAACAATTATTATATAACAATGTTTTTATTATATTATATAACAATTTTTTTCTTATTTTTATATATAATAATGTTTTTATTAATTTTTAATTGTTTTATTAAAACAAATTATTAAAAAAAAAAATTTAAAAAAATTAAAAAAAAAAAATTTAAAACAAAATTTAAAAAAATTAAAAATTAAAAAAAAAATTCATGCGCTGCCGTTTGCCCGTGCCTGCGGGGCACCGGAGGCCGGCCGGGTGGTGCCATGGGGGTGGCCCAGCCAGCCTCAGGGCCCCCGCTAGGCAGCGGGGGCCCTGAGGCCGACTGGGCCGCCCCCATGGCGCCACCCGGCCGACCTCCACCGCCCCGCGAGCGCAGTCTGCGGCCGATTCCGAGAATCGGCCCCCGGCCCAGCGGGGGCCCTGAGGCCAGTTGGGCCGCTCTTGTGGCGCCGCCCGGCCGGACTCCGGCGCCCCGCAAGCACAGTCAAACGGCAACACATGAATTATTATTATTATTATTATTATTATTATTATTATTATTTTAAATTTCGTTTTTTAAATTTTTTTATTATATAATATAATTAATAAATAATTATTAAAACATTATTTAATTAAAAAAAAATTGTTAAAAATATCAAAATATAACAAATAAAAAAAAAACAATTTATTAAATAACAATTATGTCTTGTTTCTAAACATTATATAATTAAAATAAAAAAACAATACAATATAATAAATAAATAAATAAAACATTTGTTTTAACATAACAATGCAATAAATTTAAAAAAAAAAAACTATATAACAATACAATTTAAAAAAAATAAAAAAATAAAAAATAAAACTAAAAAAATGATATATAACAAAACAATAAAGAAAAAAAAAATTGAAGATTTAAAATTAAAAAAATAAAACTAAGATTTAAAATTAAAAAAAATAAAATCAAACAGAATATAAAATCAAAAAATTCTCAAATAAAAAAAATAAAATAAAATTTTTAAATAATGAAACCACTGATATACTTATGATAAAAAAAAAACAAATAAAAAATGTTATAATATTACTATTTTATTTTATGTGCATGGTCGTTTTATGGATTTTTCTCTCTAGATGAACCTATAAGTCTTAAAAAATTAAAAAATTAAAAAAAAAAAAAAATTGTCCTTAAAACCCTAGAAAATTTAGTTCTTTTTGCATTTTCTTCACTAAAAAATATAAAAAAATTAAGGTTTTTGAACCTAAAAACCTTAAAAAAGTAGTTTTTGGACACAAAAAAACTATAAAGAAACATATTTTCCCCAAAATCGTCTTTAAATTAACAAAATAGAAGAAAAACTAACTTTTGAAATACAAAAAGATGATGTCACCAATGCCAGCACAACGCCTCCACAAAATTACGAATAGCAACACAATGCCTCCAATGCCAATGCAATGCCTTCACGAAGTTACCAACGCCAATGCAACACGTCCACAAAATTACCAATAGCGACACAACGCCTCTAATGCCAATGCAATGCCTCCACGAAGTTACCAATGCCAACGCAACACCTCCAGAAATTTGCTCTAACAAATACCAGAAAACTTAATGTGATGTGATGAATAGAAACAATCATTCCTATTATATAGCGAATATTGTCTGATTGATTTACTGTTTAACGAATGTGGGATTAAAATTTCAAATTTAAAATATTTACATTTAGTTTATTATAGTTCATACTATAGTTAAAATACTTATTATTTGCATGTAGTTATCATAATTAATATTTTATTTAATATTTACATGTACCGAATGTTGAATAATTCAAATATAATCTCAGATTAAAAATTAAAATATGAAATACTTACATGTAGTTAATTATAGTTAATATTATAGATAAAATAGTTAATATTTGCATTTAGTTATCATAGTTAATATTTACATGTAATCAGTGTTTAAAATCATGGGATTAAATTTTAAAATCTAAAATATTTACATGTAGTTAATTATAGTTAATATTATAGTTTAAATAGTTAATATTTACATGTTATTTTTGTAAATATTTACATGTAGTTAATCTCAAACCATTCAAATAAGAAAATTATTTTAGTTTCGAAGACATGCATGAAAGGAATATTTTGTGGATGTTTTGAATAGAAAGTATGGTGAAATATTTGAAGACCAACAGTGTATTAATAAATTTTGAAATATATTTTAGATGAATATAACATAAGTTTAAAATTTAAAATTTAAAATATTTACATGTAGTCATTATAGTTAAAATAGTTAATATTTGCATGTAGGTATTATAGTAATATTATAGTTAATACTTACATCTAGTCAATGTTAAATCATTGAAATAAAAACATTATTTTAGTTTGGAAGGCATCCATGATAGAAATATTTTGTGGATATTTTGAATATAGATATCGGTAAAATATTTCAATACAAACAGTTTATAAAAAAAAATGTTAAATACATTTTTTGATTAATATTTGTACCAAATATTTGAAATGAAAATTTTGGAGGGAAAGTTTTTCGCGAAATTTTTGGGGGGGGAATTTTGGAGGGAAATTTTTTCGCGATTTTTTTTGGAGGGAAATTTTCAGTCTTTAAGCTATATATTGTAAGTGGGAGAGGAATTTGTATCATTCAACCTATTCTTGTTGAAAGCCATGGTTTCTTCCGATAGCAAAGTTTTTCTTTGTACAACATCAACATCTTCATCACGCAACAACTATATTCAAAGTGATGAATATAATGGGAGTTCGTTCACCATGAATAGAGAGTCAAAAAATCGACTTGGTTGTAATCCTAAAGATGATGAGAACAAAATTGATGAGGTGCAGCAAAATGAAATTTCTGTAAATCAAGCGCCAGTTATACCACTTACTCTTAATCCTAAGGATTATGAAAGCAACAGTGATGAAAGGCATGATGAAGAATTTCCAAAGTCAAAAGTTTCACTTCGTCCTAATCCCAAGGATTATGAAGACACCATTGATGAAGAGGGAGATGAAGAATATCCACTTCAGCTTAATCCTAAGGATTATGCGAGAACAAAAAATGAAGAGGGGAATGAAGAATCTGTAGAGTCAAAATATCCACTCTATCCTAATCTTGAGGAGTATGCCAGCACCACTGATGAAAAGGGGGATGTAAAATTTCCAGAGTCAAAATATCAAATTCGTCCTAATCGTAAGGATTATGCGAGTACCACTGATGAAGAGGGGAATGATAATTTTTCAGAGTCAAAACATCCACTTCGTCCCAATCCTAAGGATTATGCCAGCACCACTGATGAAGAGGGAAATGAAAAATTTACAGCGTCAAAATATCCACTCTGTCCTAATCCTAAGGATTATGCAAGCACCACTGATGAAGAGGGGGACGAAAAAATTCCAGAGTCAAAATTTCCACTTCGTCTTAATCCTAAGGATTATGCCAGCACCACAGATGAAGAGAGGAATGAAGAATTTGCAGAGTCAAAATATGCACTTCGTCCTAATCCTAAAGATTATGTCAGCACCACTGAGGAAGAGGGGAATGAAGAATTTGCAGCGTCAAAATATCCACTTCGTCCTAATCCTAAGGATTATGCCAACACCACTGATGAAGACGAGGATGAATTTCCAAAGCTAAAATTTTCACTTCATCTTAATCATAACGATTATAATTTAACCACTGATGAAGGGGGGGATGAAGAATTTCCAATACATATAGATTCAAGGCATTCACTTATTCCTAATCCTAAGGATTATGAGAGCTTCAGTGAGGAAGGGGAGGGGCAGGATGAATAAATTCTAGTGAATACAAATTCAAAGCTTCCACTTATGCCTAATCCCAAGGATTATGAGAGCACCACTGAGGAAGGGGAGGATGAAGAGTTTCTTGCAAATGATAATTTTAGAGGCACAGATCTGAATATTGCATTTTCTCCAAGTGACTATTTCAAAGACACTCATGGTGATGAAGAATTGAATCCTCCCAGGGAAGAATTTGAAAGCATGGGTCAAGATGGTGAAGAATTTATTTTGAGTCAGGGTTTCAAAATTGCCGATGATTATTGTGAAATGTTTTCTTCAACTGATGATGGTAAAGAAAATTTTCCACGCAATTATGTTGATGAATTTCTTAACTATGTTGAGGATGATGATAGTGGGGATAATATTCCTCCTAATGGTGATGAAACTACTTTTACAAAGGATGATGGAATGATGAAGCCGTTGCAAGAAAATATTGCAACTAGGAGTAGGAGTAGACCTTTTCATATCAATCCAAAGCATTCCAGTCATACAAGGGCGAGGACAAAATATCTCATGACATGAAGTTTTGTCGTTCATTTGATTTCAAGTGAATGTTGTCGAAGGGATTGCTTGAAAAATATGGATTTCAACTTTGCTTTGGAGAAAATGAAAACATATATGTCAATGAATAAAAGCATGCAAAATTCATATTTAGTGGGTTGCATGCAATCTACACTAGCAGGTTATGATTATCATATTGGGAATGTATTGCTTTGCAGAAAGGCGTTCAAAATGTTGCATTCAATTGGTAATTGTCGTTTTTCAAGAATCCAGGATAGATTGGAAAGGGATCCCACATATTATTCAGAAGCACGTTATAAACGGGAGGTGGGGCCGTTTGCAAATACTGCTAAGACATGGATGAAAGACTTCTTTTCAAATCATGGAGAGTGTATGCCAAATAAAAACACAATACATATTCCAGATAATTTCTTTAGACAAGAAATATTCATGTTATACAAAGATCATGCAGAAGCTGTTGAAGGAATTGGTAATTTTATTACATATTCTTATTTTACAAGGATATGGAAAACTGAATTCGACAATGTCCGTATTCCTAAGAAGACAAGGATGGGGATTTGCAGCACATGTGCTTCTCTTAAAGAAAAAAGAGATAAATGTCAAGGGGCAGAAAGAGGTATGTGTTCAAAACATTGTTTTTTAAAATTTGATACTTATCAACTATGAAAATATATTTATTCATGTGTTTCTTTTATTTTATGTACAGATTCTGTTGTCAAAGAACTTCAAGACCATCGCAATCAACAAACAAGTGAAAGGAAAAATTTGTATAAACATCGAAAGAATTGTTATGATCATCCAAATAAATATCTTGGATTGATAATTGATGGTATGGACCAAAAGAAAACACTTCTTTCACATTTTGTCCGCACGCCAAAAAAATTACAGGAGGAAAATTTCATTCAGTTTCACTTGGTTGGTTGTATGGTATTTAATGAGAAGATGTTTCCAAGAGTTTTCTTCACAACTCCAAATATTCACAATGATGCAAATCCGACCATAACTATAATCCATGATGTGGTTACTCATTGGTCTGGGATTCTTCCTGAAGTTTTGTATTTACAATTAGACAACACAAGTCGTGAGAACAAAATTCAAGTTCTTTTTGGGTATCTAAACATGCTCGTTGAATTGGGGATTTTTAAAAAGATAAAGGTTGGTTTCCTTCTTGTTGGGCATACTCATGATCATATTGATCAAATGTTCAATCGTTTTTCAGTAACATTGAGGAGGAAAGGTGTTGGGAGTCTACCATCATTAATTGAATGTAGTAAGAAATCGTACATTCCAGAGCCTGTTTTTCATGTGTTGGAAGAAACTATTGACATGCGAAGGTTTATTTTTGGATCGCATGGTGAGGAGAAATGCATTGAACAACTTAACGACATTAGCTTCCAACATCAATTTCGTATCAAAAAAATTGATGGGATAACACTTATATGGGGCAAGAAGTATTCAACTATTGAAGAATGGGGACCATCATTAGGTTTAGCATTTTTGAAGTTCATTCCAGAGCGTCCAATGTTTTCATCAAAGATATTGTTATTACAGTCAGTTTCCGAACTCCATAATGCACGAAGGCATAAGAGAGACATAAATTATTCTGAATGTCTAGAGGAAATTAAAAGATGTATTAGAGATACATATGAGTACTTCGATGTTTCTGATTCAGTTTGGTGGGAGTCTTTTTTCAGTAATCAAAGTGATATGATTTCAAGATCAATAAATGAGGATACGCTTTTGAAGACTCCTTTTTTTTTGCCACAAAGTATGTCAAATGAACATGAACATCAGGAAACACACAATGTTGAACAACAACAGCGTCAAGCTATTATTAATTCCCCACAGGTAGAGGAAAGAGAAATCTATATTGGTTCTAGAAGATCACGTGCACAACGTGAAGCCATGGAAGACCTTTACAGGGGTTCTGTGTAGGATCTTAAGGAGGGTTGCATGATAGCATTGTTAGCAGATGAAGATCCACTTGGCTATCCATTCTGAATTTCCAAGGTTATAAAGGTCATTAATGAAAATGAAGAGATTACAACTATTGATGTACATTGGTATGCCACAAGTACCCACCCTTTCAATGGTGTGTACAAGCCAGAGATGGTAGTGGAAAAAAGAATTGGCAGAAAGAGAAAAAGAAAGGGCAAAAATATAAATCGTCGCTACACAGATGTCTTAAAATTGGAGAATGTTGACATACTTGTGTATGAATTCAATTTGACAAAGAGAGGAACTTTTCGGTTGCAGACCATAAATATTTTGAAGAAATTTCTACCAGAACAATTACTGTTGAGATGGGACTCTGCAGAATGTAGACGTAGATCTACAAGACTTTTGAACTTTGAAATGGTGGGCATGCATGTTGACTCAGATGGAGCACTAGTGGATGAAAGAGAAGAATATGGATCATCTTCATCTGCATCGAGCCATTCATCTGAAGATGTAGGTTATGATGGTGTGCCAGAACCTATGGTTGATTTTGAATAACTATCTAAGAAACTTTTATGTAATTAATGTTTGCATGGTAACTTGAAATAAAATTTTTGACTTCCATCTCATTTTTCATGAAGTTATGAGACATTTCTTTTTTTTTTGGATTATATGTTCTAATTATGAAGAATTATTCTCTTTAGAATATCGACAATGCAACAATGAATTACAAAAATAATTTATGTTATATTCAATGTACCAATGTTGATATTTTAATTATAAGTAGAATAGAAAATAGAAACTAATGTTGAATTTTTAGATTATGCAGTGATATTACCATGATATTATGTATTGTTACAATTTGGTATAAGATACTTTTAAAAATTTTAATAATTATATGCGTCATTGAAAGGGAACACTTTATTTTGATGCTTGATTTTTAGGTTTTGGTTGAAATTAGATTTAAAATTGTCTTATGCTAAGATTTGAAAAAAGATAATTTTTTATCCTTTAAAATTAAAATTACTCTTACTTGTTTCTGTTCAATGATAATTTTTTCATTTACTTGTTCATTTTTTTAAATTGTTTAAGTCTTATAAATTCTCCATAATTTCATTGTTCAAGTATGTTGAAAACTTAAGAATGAAAAACTTTAGATTTACAACTTGTCATTAAGGTTTTTACGTGCTACCAAATTTTATCTTTAATGTTATAGTTGACAATAATTACAATTTTGGGGTTGTTTAGAGTCAAGATATTTTATGTTTAACAACATGGATGAAAATTGATCGAAATGATAAGCCCTTCAAACATGTATTTGTTTATCTTTAACATTATCTATCAAAAATGTTAGAAATTTACGATTTTAAAAAATGTCCTAATATGTTGTCTTTAATTCCATTGTTACAAGTGTCAAAATTATGACACAATTTTTTCTTTTGTTATTCTAGCATCAACTGGTTTTGTTTTGAGGGTGTTTTTTCAATCCTTTTTTCAACAAACAATTTTTTTTTCGCATAATTTTATAAAATGTTGAAATTTGACCTTCAAAAAAACCCAAGTGCATTCTGGAAGACACACTTTTTGTTTTTGGGGTGTTTTGTCATGTTTTTCGAGACTTTTTGGGCTAGAGTTCCCGTTTTGAGGTCAGGTTACCTATTTCATCGGTAACAGTGTTGTATGTTCATGATTTGAATGATTTCATATGTGCCCATGAATTTTTAAAGTATTCCTAGACTATGTTGTTTATTACTATGTGCATGGTGAATGAACAATTGGGTGTTTATACTCATTTAGTCATTTTCCAGACTTATGGGTATACCTGGCTTAACCATCCCTCACGCTAATTATTTTGTCAAAACTGAGAATTTAGGTATCGAGCCTTGGGTCATGAGTATCCTTGAGACTGAGAGGGGTGGTGCATGGAGCGATCACCTCCCTACTCTACAAGTCTAGCCTAGGTATTATTTTATGTTCATGTATGGTACGCCACCAACACTGACGAGTGACAGAGTTTAAACTCATGTGAACACTGGCGAACTGACACTGAGTGGCCACTCGTGGAACCACTCCCCAGCAGAATACTGCCATATGCACCACCGATCATCAACCACTATTGTTAGGTTTGTTGAAATGGCACCAAGAAAGGTCACCCAAAGGGGGCTTCTGATTTAATTTCCCTTTATTAAATTGGAAGAGAAATTGTAATTTCATCTCATGACAACTTGTATTAGTTAACTAAGTCATAATGGTTGAGTTAGCTTGGGAAATTCGAGTTGAGGGTCAGAAAGGAGGCATGTAGAGTTATCCCATGATTTTAGGGGGTCCAATTATAGTTATTTGTGAGTTGTAATTAGTTAATTCAATTAATTGAGTTAAAATCAGTTTAACTAGTTCTAACTGAGAGATGGGTTAGTGAGAGGTCCAGTGAATTAAATTTGATTTAATTCACAAGTAGTGATCAATCAGTTAACTGATAATTCGTTATAAATAGTTGTTGCATGTCAGTCCTAAGGAAGGCACAGTCGAGACTAAGGTTAAAGGGATGATAATTATCATCTATAATTAGAAAATTGTACAAGTCAGTTATAAAGTCATGTGGAGGCCAAGGATGCATTGTGCAATAAATTCAAGGGATGTTCACATTTAATAGGGTGAAAATTCCTCCAATAATGAGTGAGAAAGGCAAGCTAAGCATAGGCTGATAATTGGTTAAGTAAAAAGCATTGAATCATTTCATGGTCTTGACTTTATAAAGTATACAGATAGCGGGGTTTTGAGCAGTTTCTTTCCCTAGATACATCTTGTTTGTGCGATTGCTAATTCTTTCTCTTACTTGTTATGTGATTGTGTGATCGTGTTTTGTTTTCGCAAATTGCAGAAGCATTCAGTACTTTGTTTTAGTACATTACAAGATCAATTTAACTCGTGTTGTTAGATTTTCTTCATGGTATCAGAGTGATAGGAATCACAATAAGAAAATAAGAACAGAGTTTGTTTTGATCATGTTCAAATTTGCAGATTTATTCTTCAGGATCCAGCAACAGATCAAGATGTCTTTCAATGGCTTGAGACTCAAATATGCACTTGAGGGAAGTTCGAATTACATTACATTGAAGGCCATGATAGAGGTAGTGCTTGAGGAAAACTGACTGAAAGCTTTCATAGATACTGATGTCCTGAAGCCTGCAGCAACAGATGCTCAACTTCTTGATACATGGAAGAAGAATGTAGCAAAGGGGTGAAATCGCGAAGTTGG